>CM077294.1:38125251-38407751 GCA_039654925.1 Anguilla pacifica | reverse complement strand
AGAACCCAAGTGCTTGTTGCCAGTATTTTTAAATGCACTTTAACTGTCTGTGGTAATGTGTTTAACTCAGGGTTATGGTCAAAGTCTAAACGCATCATCCTTGTATTATATTGGTGCAGTCTTGTTCCAAATGTTCTCTGACCGTGAATGTCATGGAAGCATTCCACAAATTCCAATGGTTTTATGTTTTATTTTCTAAAAACAGATTTCAAATGGAATCAAAGGGTTTAAGGTCTAGGTCATGACTTAGACCTTGGTCCCTGGTAAGACCGCTGGGGGGGGGGGGGGGGGGGGGGGTCAGCACTGCCTAATAACTTCTTCCCATCTTTAGAAATGAACATTTTTAAACTGCCATCTTTAGAAATGAGCCTTTTTAAACAGCTGTCTTTATAAAGAGCAAAGCACAGTTCATCTGTTGAGCCATCTCAGCAGAGCTCAGAACTACTGGGGCTGGTCCTACATCTTCCTATTTTAACCCTTCTCTCCCTCCTCTCTTCTCTCTGCAGGTGACCGTGGCAACATCACCATGGTGACGGCGCCGCCCCTCCTCTTCCTCCTCCTCTTCCTGAGTTTGCACGTCTCTGGTCTCCGGGGCAACCCCCGCCCTGCTCCCAGGGTACACCTTTCTTTCAAAGGTAAGCCCTCTGAAAAATCAGCTTTAGCACGTTAGCGCGTTTTGTCAATAAACTGAGAAACGGGCTTCTGTGAAAGCGCGAACGAATGAGCTGAAAAAATAACAGCCAGTCCGTGGGGATTATTCTCTGTAAAAAGCTAATCGAGACTATTTTTATACTTTATTACATTATTCAGATCTCTCCTTTATCACAATAAGGGGAGAAACCACAGACGGAGGCGCTTGTACTACTCGAATGCAGTCATCAGAAATGCTCTGTTTTCATTCTTTCATTTGAATGAAGATCCACTCGTTTCAGAGAGCACTTAGAGGGAAACCTTCATAATAGTTTTTTCCGTCATACCTGTATATAGCAGTCTGCTGTAGCGTATTTACCCGGTATGGCGCGGGCCTAGTTCTGTTTCTAGGAATGAGCAATCCCCCCCTGTAGCCCCCCCGTCCCCCCGCTGCGAGCACCTGTCTGTGGGACAGGTGACGGGCGCGCGGTGGGTCACGCGGGGTGGGGTGATGTGGGGCGCCGGCCCTGGGCGCGTTTCTGCGTAGGTGAGGGAGAACTAGCCTGCGGTTCTGGGAAGCGGGATTGGTCACCATGGCGGCTGGTGGAGCGGGGGGGGGGGGGGGGGGGGGTGGTATAAATAGGTCCGACAATGGATTTACCTCAGAGAGAGAAAGAGAGAGAGAGAGAGAGAGACAGGGAAGCCCCTAAGGTGACCCGCCACTCCCTGCCAACAACCTGCTACCACAAAGCAGCTCACACATGCCTGAAACAAGAGAGGGGTCCCCCCCCCCCACCCCCGTCTCTCTCTTTCTTTTCTTTCCATACCGCCTCTCGCTCTCCCACTGTCTCTCTCTCTCTCTTCCTCCTGAGGGACAGTACACTCATAACAGACGTGTTAATATCCAACACTGTTTGTTTTATCGCTTCTGTGTTGCTTTAAACACATTTTGTGTCAAAGTTTCTTTTTTAGTGTTAATATTTTTCTTTTTTTTGTATACAATTTATTTATTTATATTTAACAGTGTAGAGGCAGAGTAACAGTGAAGAGGCAGAGTAACAGTGAAGAGGCAGAGTAACAGTGGAGAGGCAGAGTAACAGTGGAGAGGGAGAGTAACAGTGGAGCGGCAGAGTAACAGTGGAGAGGCAGAGTAACAGCAGAGAGGCAGAGTAACAGCGGAGAGGCAGAGTAACAGTGAAGAGGCTGAGTAACAGTGAAGAGGCTGAGTAACAGTGAAGAGGCAGAGTAACAGAGAGTGTGTGTAAAAGCAGGAAAGCTGTGCTGTGCTGTAACGCTTGCTAACTGTGTGAGAGGCATTTCTCCATTTCCTGGTGTGAATGTGATAAAGGTCTCTGGGGAAATTCCTGTTTAATAAAAGGACGTTCCATGGAGAGGTTTTTCCCTCCCTTCCTCCCCCCTCTCCTTTTTCCCTCTCTCTCTCTCTCTCTCTCTCTCTCTCTCTCTCTATCTCTATCTCCCTCTCTCTGTCTCTTGCAATGCTACAGTCAACTGCATAATGCAACACTGTCAGGTAACCCATGTAGGCAACCCATTCAGTGGAAGCAAGCAAAGTAGAAGTGTCAGGTAATAAAGCATATCGCTTTACTGACAGTTTCATGCTCGGCCGTGTTGCTAATTGGTTGAGGGTCTCAATGTCTTTTCTCCAATCGCAATCTGTGAAATTTGGTGGTCCCACCCCATGGCCCTCACATGTACTGTGTCATCCTGTGGCCATAGTGTTCTGTTCCTCCCAGACACTGTTCTGACCTCTCTTCTTGTGTTTAGATCATTTATTAGTTTAGGTTATTTGACGGGGGCAGTGCACATTAATAAGATTTCTGTCAATGTGCCGCAGTTAGCCAGGGAGGCTAATTTTCACCTGTAGTCCTTGGACTGCATGTTTTTTCCTGTGGGAGGAAACGCAGGAACATGGACTCGAACCCAGAGCCTCCTTCCTGCGAGGCAGCTGTGCCACCCACTGCGTCACTGTACCACCAGATAATGCGGGGGGGGGGAGCAAGGAGGGGGCTGATTTTCCATAAAGCTTCCACATGGAATTAATTTATAGGCCACTGGCAGTCAGTACCAGTACTAATGCAAACCTTATTTATGCCATTATAGCATGATATTTATGATTTCGGATAGATTAATGATCGTATTTTCCATTCAAGCACTCTCCGCATTGCCTCACAGTCTGCTGTGCGTTTGTGGTGATTTGATTGGTTCATCGATTTAACGCTGAGGAAAAGGGTTTGTCTTCGTTTCCCAGGTAACCCTGTGATCCTGAGGTTTGACCACAGCCCCACTGGCTTCCATGATGAGCGTTAGCAAGGCCCTACATATAACAGGACACTAGCAGCTTACAGTGGAACAGCAGTGGAAAATATATATATCTACCATATATATCTAGACATATATTTCTGCCATATGTTTCTGGCTTTAATTTTATCTGAAATCATTCCTGGTCTTTCCAGAGGCTGCTGCCGTCATAACGGTCTGTGTGGTCTGTGGGCCACACAATTCAGGTTCAGATGTCTTTGTTTTGTTTGTTTTTGAAGACATTTTAATACTGCAGTATTCAGAAGGCCCAAGTAGCTTCTTCAGTGCGATTGTTCTTAATTGTGCTAGTTCCCCAGTCCACGACAGCCGACAATTAAAATCCCCCCTCTCCCAGTCCGCGATCGGTTGCCACTGGTTAAGTCTTATTTAGGGCTACCAAAATCCTAGAGACTGCCCTGAGTCCAGCAGATCAGCAGCATTTCTAGGACCCCCCCCCCCCCCCCATCACCACTCCTTGGCATGCAATCGCTGGTGTTGGAATGCTGGTAGAACGAATTTATTCAATCTATAGCGTGCCTTTCGGGATGAGTGTAGGGTTCTTGTACAATTAGAGCGAAACTTTCACTCCCTCCCTGATTTCCTCCATTCAGGTGTGGTATGTGAGGTCTGTGGACATGGCCTGTGCCGTTGTCTTGTCTTCTTGCTTCGCTGTATCTAGGCTTCTTAGCATCTGCCGTTCCAGCTGCTGACTAGCAACATACACTTCGCTGGAATCTGATCAGAAACTACAGGCTTCGTAGCCACGCCCACCCGTCACCCGCACAGAAAAGAACGCCACACCCAGAAACGTACAGAACACATTTTAGAATTACAAATGCAGTTGAAAGGTGTACGAGTTTAGTTAAAGAGTGTGAAGACTTTTGCCAGTGCATCATAGATATGCCTTAGCATAGTTATTTTATGCATAGTATGCCTGCATAGTATGCCTTTAAAGGTCTGGTCTGCAACTTTCCAAATCAAATATTGCTGTATGACCATGATAAACCTGTAGCTGAGGATGAGTATGATTTGGTGGGAGAAATTCAGCGTCACCGATTGTGTTTAAGTCCTCTAAATTACTCTGTTGGGGCTGAATCCGTTTATAAATAAAATTACATCACTAATTTAGGGGTGTGTCTGAAGTCTCACAGGGCACCCTATGTTTGTATAAAACAATATGGCCGCCGTGAACCCATCAGTTTGCTGGACTATATCTCTTCCTTTAGCTGCCTTTGAAAAATGGCAGTAAAATCTAGATGGATTCGCAAACATTTACAAGCCTTAGCTTGGTTTATAGGTGGCTTTGACCACATGATGGCGCTGTAGTGGCGCACCGCGGCACGGTTGTTTCATCTTCATCAAGGTGTTTCATCAACATTTTGGACATTACAGAATACCCAAGAACCACGCACGCACATAGTATGTCTCTCTCTCTCTCTCTCCCCCCTCTCTCTCTCTCTCTCTCCCTCTCTCTCTCTCTCTCTCTCTCTGTCTCTCTCCCTCTCTCTCATACATACACTCTCTCTCCCCCTCTCTCTCTCTCTCTCTCTCTCTCTCCCTCTCTCTCTCTCTCTCTCTCTCCCCCTCTCTCTCTCTCTCTCTCCCTCTCTCTCTCTCTCTGTCTCTCTCCCTCTCTCTCATACATACACTCTCTCTCTCTCTCCCTCTCTCTCTCTCTCTCTCTCTCTCTCTCCCTCTCTCTCTCTCTCTCTCCCTCTCTCTCATACATACACTCTCTCTCCCCCCCTCTCTCTCTCTCTCTCTCTCTCCCTCTCTCTCTCTCTCCCCCTCTCTCTCTCTCTCTCTCCCTCTCTCTCTCTCTCTGTCTCTGTCTCTCTCCCTCTCTCTCATACATACACTCTCTCTCCCTCTCTCTCTCTCTCTCTCTCTCTCTCTCTCCCTCCCTCTCTCTCTCTCTCTCTCTCTCTCTCTCTCTCGCGCAGGCTAATGAAAAGGCCCACGGTAACCGTGCCAGTCGTAATGAGAATAACGAGGCTAGCTCTGATTGCTGCCCTGGCTGGCGTTGTGAGCGGCGCGTGCGTCCCTGTGACCTCTCCCTTCTCCTCTGCGCCGGGGTAATTTACGCCCCGCATGCCCCCCCCGGCTGGCAGCGATGCCTCGGAGATCAGGGCGCTGGCGGTATGGGGTTAGCGGGAGCCATTTTTAGCCGCGCTGCGCGTCCGCCGCCTCCCCCGGCTCCCTGTTAGTGTCTGTCAGGAGACCCGTCGCCGCGTCCGCACGTCCTCGCTCCCCGCACGATTTACGACTAAAGTCAGCCGCCGGCTCCCCCTCTCCCTTTCTCCCCCTCTCCCTTCCTCTCCGTCTCGTTATCTCTCCGTTTGGCTCGCCTGATTTCGGCTTTCAGTTCGGCTTCGGCGTTGGCGTGACAAAACAGCATTTGGGTTTCCGAAACAACGCCCATAGCACTTGTGAACGGTGCTAAAATTTGATTGTAATGTAAAAGAGTAAAACGTACCTATATACAGTACTGGACATACATTCATAGGCTGGTGTACATACAATACATACGGTTAAAATGACATGAGTAACTGGTTATTAGTATGTATAGATTGTATGTATAAAGTGGGTACAAGATAAATGTATCCTGTGGGGTGACGCATAATTTCAGGGAACCTGCGTTTCTTGTCCAGACGGTAGTCCGGCTGGCGGTTTGGTTCTCGTCCAAGTCTGGTGTGTGATACTGTTGATTAGATCCAGATGTAATGAGATGTGAAATGTGGGTTCCTGACCTTGCGCGGGTATTCAGTTGGCCAGACTCTCGGATTAGGAGCGTGCGGAGAGGCGGGCGGATAGGGTGCTGTCAGTTACCCTCTGTGCACTCCCTGTCACCCAAAAAACATCTGCACCTGCTGCACAGTGGGTGGTGGGGGGGTGGGGGTGGGTGGGGGGGGGTGGCAGTGCCCCCGAATGTCTCTGACAGCTGGATCATATTGGGATGGATTCAGTGTCCCATACGTTACCCGTTCTACAGCTAGAATTATACCCCATTATACCCCTTTCCCACTGTAGAGCTGGAACCAGGCTGGCTCATTATAGCCCTTTCCCACTGTAGAGCTAAACCAGGCTGGCTCATTATATCCCTTTCCCACTGTAGAGCTAAACCAGGCTGGCTCATTATAGCCCTTTCCCACTGTAGAGCTGAACCAGTCTGGCTCATTATAGCTCTTTCCCACTGTAGAGCTGAAACCAGGCTGGCTCATTATAGCCCTTTCCCACTGCAGAGCGGAACCAGGCTGGCTCATTATAGCCCTTTCCCCCTGCAGAGCTGTTGGACACCAGGACAATCCGACCCTTCAGTTTTTCCTTCAACACCAGTGATTATCGGATCCTGCTGATGGACCAGGACCAGGGCCGGCTGTACCTGGGCAGCCGGGAATACTTGGTTGCCCTTGACATGCAGAACATCAACAAGGAGCCCCTGATCGTAAGAGCCGTGTGCCCCGCCCCACTGCTACATACAAACACTCCACTGCTACATGCCCCGCCCCACTGCTACATGTCCCGCCCCACTGCTACATACCCCACCCCACTGCTACATGCCCCGCCCCGCTGCTACATACAAACACTCCACTGCTACATGCCCCGCCCCACTGCTATATGCCCCGCCCCACTGCTACATGCCCCACCCCACTGCTACATACAAGCACTCCACTGCTACATGCCCCGCCCCACTGCTATATGCCCCACGCCACTGCTACATGCCCCGCCCCACTGCTACATGCCCCGCCCCACTGCTATATGCCCCACGCCACTGCTACATACCCCGCCCCACTGCTACATGCCCCGCCCCACTGCTACATACAAACACTCCACTGCTACATACCCCGCCCCACTGCTACATGCCCCGCCCCACTGCTATATGCCCCACGCCACTGCTACATACCCCGCCCCACTGCTACATGCCCCGCCCCACTGCTACATGCCCCACCCCACTGCTACATACAAGCACTCCACTGCTACATGCCCCGCCCCACTGCTATATGCCCCACGCCACTGCTACATGCCCCGCCCCACTGCTACATGCCCCGCCCCACTGCTACATGCCCCACCCCACTGCTACATGCCCCACCCCATTGCTACATGCCCCACCCCACTGCTACATACAAGCACTCCACTGCTGAATTCTATACAGTATATCATAGCATATATACTATGGGCTAATTCTGAGCTTGCCAGTGCTTGCTGTAGCTCATAACTCCGCAGCGCATGATTGGCTATGGCATTGCCCCGAGAAGGGGGGATTCGGTTGCTTTGGGTTGTCACTAGCTCACTATGCTACAGCATGGGCTCCACTGGAGTGCGTCTGTTTGCGCAAACTACACATGAAGTGCAGTCACTGCAGAGACAGAAGATGGCTGGTCATGGCAAACGTTGAGACGGCGAACACATTCAGAATAAAATAAATCAGAAGATTCAAGAAATCTTCTCTAGCCCAGGGGGCTTTCCTGACATCGGGAAATGCTGTTGTGTCAGCCCCCTCCCAAACCGTTGAAGGTGAAAGAAGGTGTGTGTGTGTGTGTGTGTGTGTGTGTGTGTGTGTATGTGTGCATACGTGCATGCATGTGTGTGTGTTTGTGTGTGTGAATGACATGAATATGATATACAAATATTTTGTTGGGAAAAACAAGTCTCACCGTCTCTTTCTCTACCTCCTTCCTCTCTTTTCCTCTCTCCCCTCTCTCTCCCTCTCCCTCTCACTCCCAGATCCATTGGCCAATCAGCTCCCAGAGGAAAGCAGAATGTAGACTGACGGGTAAAGGAGGGCAGGTGGGGTGTCTCTTCTTCCTCTTGCAGTGATGACACCTTCCTGTTTAGAGTCAAGGCACATTGTTCGACTCTGCCCTGAGGCTTCATGCAAGTTGCGATCCCGTGATCCGGCACAGTATAACTGGAATTAGACCACCTGATCCTGTAATCTGCTGGCTGTTAAGTACAGCGGACCCTGAGACGGTGTATGCCTTAATGTGCGGTGACCATGTAGGTCGGCTCAGACCGTGAATTGGAATTTAACAGGCAGTTAAACAGATCTAGACAGTGTGCTGGGGGTTAAAATAAAGCAAAAAGAGAAATCAGGCAAATAGATAAAGAAATAGACAAAGTTGGCAGCAGTCATTTGGTGCATTTACACGCACACTAATACTCTGATCCTACCCCAGTTATGACAGTGATCCACTTATTGAAATGATCATGTAAATGCCTTGATCCTGGTTGTCTTTATTGACGTTATGTTTGCCAAATCTTTTGAATTTCGGTGTATGTCGATGTCACGCTGATTTTTTTTGGCTTTTTGAAACTGCATTTCAAGCGGAAGTCAGAGGTCCTTGATGAAAACAAGCTTGGTTGCCACTGAGTTGAGCTTAGGCGGATGGGAAGAATCATGCAAACACGGCTGTGGGTGTAATGACATTATGCGTTAATCTAAATACTGGCAGAAACTGATCGCTCCCAATCATCAGGGTATCGGGGCAGCAGTGTAGCATAGTGGGTCAGGAACTGGGCTTGTAACCGAAAGGTCATGGGTTCGGTTCCTGGGTAGTACACTGCCGTTATACCCTTGAGCACGGTACTTAACCTGCATTGCTTCAGTACATTTCCAGCTGTATAAATGGATGCAATGTAAGTGCTATGTAAAAAAAAAAAAAAAAAAAAAAGGTTGTGTAAGTCGCACTGGATAAAAGCACCTGCAAAATGCCTGTAATGTAATGTAATGTGTGTGAGTGATTGATGAGTCGTTGTGAGTGACTGAGAGAGCGATCCGCAGTGACCTGCCTCTTCCTGTGAGTGACTGAGAGAGTGATCCGCAGTGACCTGCCTCTTCCTGTGAGTGACTGAGAGAGTGATCCGCAGTGACCTGCCTCTTCCTGTGAGTGCCTGAGAGAGTGATCCGCAGTGACCTGCCTCTTCCTGTGTGTGACTGAGAGAGTGATCCGCAGTGACCTGCCTCTTCCTGTGAGTGACTGAGAGAGTGATCCGCAGTGACCTGCCTCTTCCTGTGAGTGACTGAGAGAGTGATCCGCAGTGACCTGCCTCTTCCTGTGAGTGACTGAGAGAGTGATCCGCAGTGACCTGCCTCTTCCTGTGAGTGACTGAGAGAGTGAACCGCAGTGACCTGCCTCTTCCTGTGAGTGACTGAGAGAGTGATCCGCAGTGACCTGCCTCTTCCTGTGAGTGACTGAGAGAGTGAACCGCAGTGACCTGCCTCTTCCTGTGAGTGACTGAGAGAGTGATCCGCAGTGACCTGCCTCTTCCTGTGAGTGACTGAGAGAGTGAACCGCAGTGACCTGCCTCTTCCTGTGAGTGACTGAGAGAGTGAACCGCAGTGACCTGCCTCTTCCTGTGTGTGCCAGGGCGAGTGCGCCAACTTTGTGCGTCTGATCGAGCCGTGGAACCGGACTCACCTGTACACCTGCGGCACGGGGGCCTACAAGCCCATCTGCACCTTTATCAACCGTGGCTGGAGAGCGGAGGTGCGTGCCCCCCCCCCCCCCCAACAGCGTTCAGACCCTCTGCCTTACAGCGGTGACCCCATCTCACCCTCTCTGCCCCTTTAGGAGTATCTGTTCCGCCTGGTCCCGGGGTATGTGGACTCAGGGAAGGGGAAGTGTTCTTATGACCCTCACCAGGAGACTGCGGCCGCCCTCATCAGTAAGATGGCAACCGCTTCCTCATTACCACATTCACTTCCTGTTAAACATCCACTTACTCCTGACCACATCCACTTCCTCATTACCACATTCACTTCCTGTTAAACAGCCACTTACTCCTGACCACATCCACTTCCTCATTACCACATTCACTTCCTGTTAAACAGCCACTTACTCCTGACCACATCCACTTCCTCATTACCACAGTCACTTCCTGTTAAACAGCCACTTCCTCCTGACCACATCCACTTCCTCATTATCACATCTACTTCCTCCTGATCCCAACTACTTCCTCACTTCACAATCCACTTCCTCAAAAAAATACAGTTCCTCATAAAAATGGCAAAATGCTCACGCACACCAATTTCCTCATCCTGACAGTATTGTTTCTTTGCTAATGGCATACATTATTATTTAATTCCCACATTTCTATCTACAATTCCCACTTCCTGCTCCCTCTCCCCAAGATGGAAATCTGTACGCAGGGGTCCATGTGGACTTCATGGGCACAGACTCGGCCATCTTTCGAACCCTCGGTGACAGACCCGCCGTCAGAACCGAGCAGTATGATTCCCGGTGGCTCAATGGTGAGTTTAACACTGCTGCTGTATCTCGAAGGCACTACATTTAAAATGCATGGCTCAGCTCAACCTTCGGCTCAACCTTTCCCCGCTGTCTCCCTCTGGCAGAGCCGGTGTTCGTTAAAATCCAGCGTATTCCCGACAGCACGGAGAGGAACGATGACAAGCTGTACTTCTTCTTCCGGGAGAAGAGCCTAGACGCTGGGGGAGGGGCCAGCCCCACGGTGCTGGCCAGGGTGGGGCGAGTCTGCCTGGTGAGGCACACCCGTCCCTTCAGTCAGCTCCACCCGCCCATTCATATCACACTATTTGTGGACCCATGGGACAATAAGGATCTATCCGTTTGACTAGCCCCACCCCCTATACGTAGACCCACCCCTTACAAAGCTCCACCCCCCACACACAGGTCCAGGGTCCCCTCCTGCTTGGGGTGCCACCCTTTCGGGTTTCTCTCCAGCTCGTTCATTAATTCACTCATTACATTAATCTGTTCATCACTTTCGGAGGTCTAGTTCCAGATTCTGAACATAGTCTGGAGTGAAGCAACAGTAATATGCACCAGGAACTACGCTGTAATACGACTCTATTCAGGCTAACAATGTGACTCCCCAGCAGTGCCTATGTACCTTCAGCTCTGGAATGATGAAAGAATAATTAACCCTTTCCTGTCTCCTCAGAATGACGACGGAGGTCAGCGGTCGCTGGTGAATAAATGGACGACCTTCCTGAAGGCCCATTTGGTGTGCTCTGTGATTGGTGGGGATGACGGTGTGGAGACCTACTTCCATGAGCTGAGTGAGTCAGCTGATTAATCCCTTGGCTTTCTGAATGGCCAGTAACATTTCTGGAGGGAATAAAAAATGTGAAAGAAAGCACCTTTGTCGACATGGAGAATCCCTGAAATCGACTAGTCATGTAATCATTCTGGTGATCGGCGTATCCAGCCAGTCACTGATTGGCTTTCTCAATTGGTGTCTAAATAGCTCATTCAGCTAGCCACTGTTTGGCCCACTAAACAGGTCACTGATTGGCTCGCTCAGCCGACTGGTTAGTGCTCTATTGTCATGCTTTCTTCCTTTCTGTTTCCAGGAGACGTTTTTATTCAGTCAACTCAGGATGAGCGTAATCCAATCGTCTATGCAGTCTTCTCCTCCGCTGGGTAATTTCTCTCTCCCTCTTCAGACTGTATGATTCTCTTCATTCATAGACCTCTGTCTGTCTGGAATGTACCATCTCCCTTGTTTATGGGTGTGTTGTTCGTAGACCTCTGCCTGTCTGGACTGTACCATCTTTCTTGTTTCTGGGTGTGTTGTTCATAGACCTCTGTCTGTCTGGAATGTACCATCTCCCTTGTTTCTGGGTGTGTTGTTCATAGACTTCTGCCTGCCTGGACTGTACCATATCCCTTGTTTATGAGTGTGTCCCTCTGCACTTCCTCTCTCCCCCCCCCCCCCCCCCCCAGGTCAGTGTTTAAAGGCTCGGCTGTGTGTGTGTACTCCATGGCCGACATCCGCAATGTCTTCAACGGCCCCTTCTCTCACAAACAAGGCCATAGCTACCAGTGGACCCCGTACACTGGCAAGATCCCCTACCCTCGTCCAGGCACAGTGCGTCTCTCTCTGTTTGGGAATGGGTTTGCGTGACTGTAGATGGGTCTTGGGGTTTGTCAGCTGGTGTAATATGTAATGGGTGGCAGTGTAAGTTTAGGGAACTGGCCCTGTTCCTCAAGGGTTTTGAGTTCCTAGCTCGCGGCGCTGGCTTGAGCAAGGTATTTAACCTGAATTGTATGTAAAAATGTCATTTCTGGTAGTCGCTTCAAATAATTTAATGAAATGGAATATGTAGAATGTGTGTGTGTGTTTATTTATGTCGTTGGGTGTGGCTGGCTATAAGAGGGAAAGATGCTTGTTAGTGACGATGAATCTGGACTAATATGTGGGTATTAGGTGTAGATGGGTGTAGGTGAGTATATGTGGGTGCGGATGGCTGCCTGACAGTAGGTGGGTGTAGATCGGTGCAGAGTAGTGTTTATGGGTGTCAGTGGGTATAGATAGCTATGAGAAGATATAGATTGGTGTAGTGTGTGGGTGGGTGTGTGGGTGTAGTTGAGTAGTATGTGTGGGTGTACGGGTTTAGATGGGTATGTGTAGGTGTAAATGGGTGTAGTATATTGTGTGTATGGGTGTAGGTGGCTGGATGTAGACATGTGTAGTGTATGGGTTTAGATGGGTATATGTGGATGTAAACGGCTTTTAGTGTATTGTATGTATGGGTGTAGGTGGGTAGACATAGACGTGTGGTGTGTGGATGGGTGTGTGGGTTGGTGTAGTGTGTGTGTTTAGATGGGTATGTGTGGGTGTAAATAGGTGTAGTTTATTGTATGTATGGGTGTGGTGTGTGGATGGGTGTGTGGGTTGGTGTAGTATATGTGTTTAGATGGGTATGTGTGGGTGTAAATAGGTGTAGTGTATGTGTTTAGATGGGTATGTGTGGGTGTAAATAGGTGTAGTGTATTGTATGTATGGGTGTGGTGTGTGGATGGGTGTGTGGGTTGGTGCAGTGTATGTGTGGGTGTATGGGTGTAGGTGGGGGTGATGTATGGTGGAGGTGTTATAATCCCTTTTCTGTCTTTAGTGTCCAGGTGGCACCTTCACCCCAGGCTTTCGTTCTACCAAGGAGTTTTCAGACCAGGCGGTGAACTTTGTGCGAGCCCATCCCCTCATGTACCACCCGGTGTACCCCATACACAGGCGCCCCCTTGTGGTGCGCACGGGTGTGGACTACCGCTTCACCACTATTGCGGTGGACCAAGTGGAAGCGGTGGATGGGCGTTATGAGGTCCTCTTCCTGGGGACAGGTTAGTCCCCCCCCCTTGTTACCCCCACAGTCGCTTCCTCCATCACCATATGTAAATATCTTTATCTCTGATCTTAACAAGGTGACCAACCCTATTTTAGATCGCGGAACAGTCCAAAAGGTCATAGTCCTTCCAAAGGACCCCAGCACCACAGAAGAACTCATTCTGGAGGAGGTGGAGGTTTTTAGGGTAATGGAAGTCTACATTATATCTCTCTTTATATTTAATCCTATCTAAACAAAATAAATGCATCTACAGTATTCCAGGAGTAAAGAAAACAATGAATATGTACGTTTTTTTCCAGATTCCAGCTCCTGTTAAAACCATGAAGATATCCTCCAAAAGGGTAAAACTGTTGGTGCTTTTCATGTATTCAGACAGTGTGATTTAGGTCTGTATTTGCCATTGTGATGCCACAGTAGCTTTATGATTCATGAATTAAATTGTAATATGTGTGAGATGCATTTAGACTGCGTAGCATTGCTGGTTGCCCTGTGGCATTGCTGGTTGCCATGTAGCATTTCTGGTTGCCCTGTGCCATTGCTGGTAGCCCTGTAGCTTTGTTGGTTGCTCTGTAGCATTTCTGGTTGCCCTGTGGCATTGCTGGTTGCCATGTAGCATTTCTGGTTGCCCTGTGCCATTGCTGGTAGCCCTGTAGCTTTGTTGGTTGCCCTGTAGCATTTCTGGTTGCCCTGTGGCATTGCTGGTAGCTCTGTGGCATTGCTGGTTGGGGCCTCCTCGCTGACATTCTTCTTTCTCTTTGTCCCGCAGCAACAGCTGTACGTGTCATCAGAGAGAGGCCTGACCCAGGTGTCGCTGCACAGGTGTGCCGTGTACGGGAAGGCCTGCTCCGATTGCTGCCTGGCCCGCGACCCCTACTGCGCCTGGGACGGCGAGAACTGCGCCCCTTTCACCACTGCCACCAAAAGGTGACCCCTACAGTTCAGAGCCAATCCCCTCTCTTCATACTGAGCAAAGAACCAATCCCCTCTCTTCATACTGAGCAAAGAGCGAATCCCCTGTCTTTATACTGAGCAAAGAGCCAATCCCCTCTCTTCATACTGATCAGAGCCAATCCCCTCTCTTCATACTGAGCAAAGAGCCGATCCCCTCTCTTCATACTGAGAAAAGAGCCAACCGCCTCTCTTCATACTGAGCAAAGAGCCAATCCCCTGTCTTTATACTGAGCAAAGAGCCAATCCCCTCTCTTCATACTGAGCAAAAAGCCAATCCCCTCTCTTCATACTAAGCAAAGAGCCAATCCCCTCTCTTCATACTGAGCAAAGAGCCAATCCTCTCTCTCCATACTGTCTATCCCTAGGCGGAGTCGAAGGCAGGATATTAAACATGGGGACCCCCTGCGCCAGTGTAGAGGATTCAATGCCAAAGGTATGTTCAAATGAATTATGGTTTATTGACAGAATTGAGTGTCAGTGATACTGTGTGTCTGTAACTCTGCAGTGTCAGCAATACTGTGTGTCTGTAACTCTGCAGTGTCAGTGATACTGTGTGTCTGTAACTCTGCAGTGTCAGTGATACTGTGTGTCTGTATTTCGGCAGTGTCAGTGATACTGTGTATCTTTGTCTCCCTCTAGTGGAGACACGGTTGCGGGAGACGGTGCAGTTTGGAGTGGAGGGGAGCAGCACGTTTCTGGAATGTCAGCCCCGTTCCCCCCAGGCCTCAGTCAAGTGGCTGCTGCAGAAGGAGGGGCGCAGGAAAGGGGTGTGGCTTGGACATCCTGTCTCTTTGGATCATATCACTTCATTTTAATAATTTCAATTGCAAATATTTTTTAAATATTTTTTTTTTACATTTATCAACTTCAGGCAGAATGTGCAGTGGAATAACATGTACATGGGTATGTCACTGCTGTTCACTGCATTGTTCATTAATTTCCCCCCTTTCTTTCTTTCTTCTTTCTCTCTCCCTCACTCTCTCTCTCTCCCTCCCCTGCCCCCACCTCTTTCTCTCTCTGCAGTTGAATCGGGACAGGGAGATAGTGAAGACAGCTCAGGGCATCTTGTTGAAGTCACTGTCTCAGTCAGACTCTGGTCTGTACCACTGCCTGGCCACGGAGAACAAGTTTAAGCACACGATCGCGCGTATATCCCTCCGCGTCCTGGACCGCGAGATCGTGGAGGCGCTGACTGCCCCCGACGCCCCGCCTGAACACCACCACCACGCCCATCCCCCGCCGCCCCCTCCCCCGCCTCAAACTCTGCCCCCCCAGCCTGAGGTCAGGCTGATACAGCAGTACTGCCAGTCCTACTGGGACCAAACCGACAGCCAGCAGCCCAAACGCACAAACAGGAGACACACTGACTCACACATACCTGAGTGACTCACTCACACTGACTCACACACACCTGAGTGACTCAATCACTCTGACTCACACACACCTGAGTGACTCACTCTCTCTGACTCACACACACGATTGACTCACTCACTCTGACTCACACACACCTGAGTGACTCACACACGCCACACTGACTCACACACACCTGAGTGACTCACTCACTCTGACTCACACACACATGAGTGACTCACTCACTCTGACTCACACACACAAGTGACTCACTCACTCTGACTCACACACAACTGAGTGACTCACTCACTCTGACTCACACACACAAGTGACTCACTCACTCTGAGTCACACACACCTGAGTGACATTGGCACTCTGACTCACACACACCTGAGTGACTCACTCACTCTGACTCACACACACTTGAGTGACTAATTCACTCTGACTCACACACACCTGAGTGACTCACTCACTCTGACTCACACACACACAAGTGATTCACTCGCTCTGACTCACACACACCTGAGTGACTCACTCACTCTGACTCACACACACATGAGTAACTCACTCACTCTGACTCACACACACCTGAGTGACTCACTCACTCTGACTCAAACACACGAGTGACTCATTCACTCTGACTCACACACACCTGTGTGACTCACTCACTCTGAATCACACACACGAGTGACTCACTCACTCTGACTCACAGACACCTGAGTGATCTCCCTCACTCTGACTCACACACACCTGAGTGACTCACTCACTCTGACTCACACACACCTGAGTGACTCACTCACTCTAACTCAAGCACACCTGAGTGACTCACTCTCTCTGACTCACACACACCTGAGTGACTCAATCACTCTAACTCAAACACACCTGAGTGACTCACTCTGGCCACGCTGACTCACACACACCTGAGTGACTCACTCACTCTAACTCAAGCACACCTGAGTGACTCACTCTCTCTGACTCACACACACCTGAGTGACTCAATCACTCTAACTCAAACACACCTGAGTGACTCACTCTGGCCATGCTGACTCACACACACCTGAGTGACTCACTCACTCTGACTCATATACACCTGTGTGAATCACACAGGCTATGCTGACTCACACATGCCACACTGACTCACACTGACTCGCACATGCCTCAGTGACTTTCACACATTGACTTGCACACCACACTGACTCACAATCCCTGACTGATATACGCCACACAGACTCATGCACACTGACTCACATGCGCCTCACTGAATCACACATACTGAATCACACACACACCTCACTGACTCACAAAAGCCACAGTGATACACATGCACAGAGTTAACCACTACAGTGACACATTCACTCCTGACACCAGCTTCTGTGCAGAGGTCAGACAGAGTCACTGTCCCTATGTCCCTCATCCAAGTCCTAGTCCTAGTCCAAGTCCTTCCTAACCTGTCGAGTGGATCCGGGGACCGGGTCATGGAATGAGCAGCCCCAGGGACCGGGTCATGGAATGAGCAGCCCCAGGGACCGGATCATGGAATGAGCAGCCCCAGGGACCGGATCACGGAATGAGCAGCTCCAGGGACCGGATGAATCACAGACGGACTGCCCTGGTCACGGTTCACACCTTCAGGACCACAGGTTTACCCCTCCAGTCTGAACCTGGATTCAGCCCCCACACCAGACCACCTTTCGATGAGCAATAAAAGGTCTACAAAAAATTGACCCCCGCCAGGACCTCGAAAAGAGCATATGAGGGTGGATTGGGTCATTCTGGGCCTAGCAGAGATCGTAGGTGTGTTTAAATGCGTCTCTGCCACATAGCACACAGCCAGCAGGGGCGCCACTAGGGATTTTGGGCCCCATGGAAGGATCTCAAATTGGGCCCCACCAGCCCAGGAAATCCTGTGTTCTAATATTTTCTGAGGGCGCCCCCTGTCAGTCAGGGCCCTTGGAATCATCCTAACCCCCACACCCCCTCCACTTTTACGGCACCCCTGCTGTCGGCACAGTAAATCAGGCCAGCGGGATTATTGCTAGTTTAAAAGATGTCCACGTGACCGTCAGTCTGATAATGAACAGAGGGGCGGGGCAGTGACCGTGCCAGCAGCAGAGAGATGTAGAGTGTGACCTGTTTGGGCCATGGAATTTACAGGTGGCTGCTGAGCAACACTCAACAAAAGAACAAAAACAGGCCAAAGAAGTCTATCCCTGATAAATCGATCACTCACCTGTTTTTTCTGATTAATTGTTAATCAGTGAGTTACCCATGAGTCACAGCGTGAACTCTTTGTTACGGAAATGCACATGGGCTAAGCCCTGAGGTCAATCCTCCTCGAAGACAACATCCATCAATCAGAGGCCACACCTCTGCTAAGGCCACACCCCCTATAATTTGGGTATAAAGCCGGTCAGAGGACTGTCGTCTGTGTCACGCTCACTATACCATTGTGTTGATCTGCACGGCTACATTGCGTTCTAAATGGCCACAGTGTATTCTACACGACTACAGTGCGTTTTACACGGCCAAAGTGTGTTCTACACGGCCACAGTGCATTCTAAATTGCTACATTGCGTTCTACACAACCACAGTGCATTCTACAGGACCACAGTGCGTTCTACACGACGAGTGCGTTCTGCATGACCACAGTGCGTTCTACAGGACCACAGTGCGTTCTGCATGACCACAGTGCGTTCTACAGGACCACAGTGCGTTCTATACGACCACAGTGCGTTCTACACTACCACAGTGCTTTCTACATGACCACAGTGCGTTCTGCACCGCTACATTGCGTTCTATACGGCCACAGTGCGTTCTACACCGCTACAGTGCGTTCTACACGGTGCGTTCTCTATTCGCAGTGCATTCCCAGTACACTGCCACAGCATTCACTATGTGTTCACAGTACATACCTGGTGCGTTCATGGCATGTTCACAGAGCATTTTCAGTGTTCTCTGGTGATACAGAACAGATTTTGGACCAAAAATGATCTCCATCATCTCAATTGCCAAAATCTAAAGAATAAAAAATAGAAAAGAATTGTAAATAAGCTGTGATAAGAATTTGTATTGTTTTTAAATGTTTTAAACTAAAAACCTTGACAATAGCATTCTTGTATAAAACAACGGAATTTGTTTTTTGCTTTTTTTTTTTGCAATGAATGGCTACATTTTAAAGTGCATGTATATTTGTCAGGTAGATTGTCACCATTTAGGTAGACTTTTTTTTTTTTTTTTTTTTTTTTACACCGGTGTTGGCCCTAGTTTTGCTACATTACGGGAAATACATGGTAAATGTTCTGGTGACAGACTTCATATCACATGAACTATGACCTTTGAAGTTGAACTACATCTGTCAATTAATTTTCCATTAGTACTGTAAAGCACAGAATCACCACAATCCCATCCCACAATGCACCACTCAATATTACATTTTTATTGTTGAAAAGTTTTTTTTTTTCCTCCTACTCGAAACTGGACATTACGGGGTAATTTGCTCCCCCTGTCTGCCAGGGTGGGGTGTTGCAGGACTTTCATAGATGACCTGCAGTTTGTGGTGCATGTGCATTAGAACATTTTAAATGGTACTAAAACCATGTTATTATTATTATCGCACCATGATGAATATGTGTTTTGACAGTGTATGTATTCCTGTAGGTTATGAGCTATTGAGATGGGGGTGTGCAGGCATTAATATGTGTATTAATTAACAGGACCAGTATTCATAGAAACGGGCTTTGAGGGAAGAGGTCAGCTATTTTGGAACACAGTTATGCATGAAAATGTTGCCACGCTGTACTGACTTGGCTGTTCATGCTTGTATACTGTAGAAGTGTTATTGGGTTATAAATTATTTAAATACCCCTTGGTGCAGCCCATAATGCTTGTATCCATTCTGCTCGTCCAGACGCTCAAATATTTTCAGTTCTGTTCCTACCTGTGATTTTTATCTATTTCAGACCATTCCAGCATACGATGTAAGTTCTTATTTTTGTTTAATGTTGTTTTGATAATGATTATCCAGTATAGAGACCAGACCACAGTTCTCCAGAGGAATCTGCCTCTCTGCCCTTTCTGTGGAATATAATTTTTACCAAAATATTAATCAGATGTGTGGGTTGCCATATTTACTCCTGCTGGTAGAAAGTCCCCTTACAGGGGCAGCGAGATGGTCCTGAGATTTTACAGTGTGTTGAGGACTTTCTGTGCACAAAGCTGTATAGGCAATAATGTAGCTATGATTGGAAGATGTTTGCCAGAACCCCCACCCCTCCAATCAGCTTAAATTATGTTTTCCTGAAAAAAACCCAAGCAAAACCTTCACCCTCCCACAGCAGTGGTGAGTACATGGCCTGTGTCCTCTCCTAGACCCTCTGACTGCACCCCCCCCCCCCACCACCCCCCCAAGCACACATCCACACACACGCATGCACCCGCACGCACTCTCACACATACACAAACACGCGCACATGCACACGCACACACACACACACACAGCGCTGCCTTTCTGGGAAATACATTTCTGTCCTGGACCAGCACCAACCTATCAACCTGGAGCGGCAGCACTCCACCCATGAGAAACACGCACTCTCTCTCTCCCTCTCTCCCTCCCTCCCTCCATCTTTTTCTGTAGCTCTCCCTCCCCCTTTCTCTCTCTCTTTCTCTCTTTCTCTCCATTCTTTCTCTCTGGACTAAATTAACTGTGTCCGCTTCACTTTCCTTTCGTGTTCGTAGTCGTATTTTCTCTAGCTTCGTGAGATTTGATTGTAATTAATATTATTTTATTATAAAAATGTTTCGTTTTGGGAGTTTGTATAGAGATAATAAATATGTTTTATAAACTTGGGGAATGGGCATCCTTTGTGTTTTTTTTTTTTTTTTTTTTAAACAGTTTTCCTTATTTTTCTACCAATCTGAAATTCCCAGCCATGTTCACCAGCTGCACACATTGTTGCGAGCTCTATCAATCTGGAAGAATGCAACAAAACAGAACGGCGTCTCCTCAAAAACGCACAATGTCACGCCGAATTCTTTGCACTCCACGGGTCCATAAGTTGTGCTTGCTGAGTCAAGTCAGAGAAAGCTCGGCTTCAGGCAGGCTGGTGGGGCTCGACTGGCCAGCAGGGGTCGCTGGGGAGCGGTGTGACAAGTCGTCCCCACGGACTGTATCCCTCCCTCCTGTGCAAAGCTGCGTTCAGATTCGATGCCCAGCCACAGCCAGCACTGGCACAGTCCAGATTTGATAGAAGACAACGGAGTGCTGGCTCAACATGCTGAGCCATCCAGCAGCCATTTATGTAGTTTCATGTCTGTGTAGTTTAATAAATTTGTAGTCACCCTCAAATTTTGTCAGTATGATATTATTTATTATTTATTACAGGGCTGCTCATATACATCTGTGATTGAAGTCTTGTACAGATCAGTGCCCTGAAAAAGTATTTGCCCCCTTCTTGATTTCCTTTATTATTGCATATTTGTCAAACTAGTCTATAGACAAAATGTAATATTAGACAAAGGGAAACTGAGTAAACACAAAACTGAGTAAACACAAAACACATTTTTTAAAATTAATGATAAAGATTTATCATTTAACTTAACTGGTTGGACTGCCTTTAGCGGCAACAACTGCGATCAGACACTTCCTGTAAATTGATATCGGTCTTTCACATTTCTGTGGAGTAATTTTAGCCCACTCTTATTTGCAGAACTGCTTTAATTCTGACAAATTAGCAGTTTTCAGGCATGAACTGCTCATTTCTGGTCCAGCTACAGCATCTCTATTGGGTTCAAGTCAGGACTTTGACTAGGCCTCTGCAAAACTTTAATTTTGTTTCAGCCATTCAGATATGGACTTGCTTTTGTGCTTTGGATCATTGTTTTGCTGTGTAACCCAGTTACACTATAGCTTTAGCTCACAGACAGATGACCGGACATACTCCTTAAGAAGTTTCTGGTACAGAATCAAATTCATTCTTCCTTCAGTAATGACAAATCATCCAGGTCCCTAGGCAGCAAAGTATCCCCAAACCATCATACTACCACCACCCTGTTTGACTGTTGGTATGATGTTCTTACTGTAAAATGCTGTATTTGCTTTATGTCAGATACGATGAGACCCATGTCATCCAAAAAAAGGTTCCACTTTTGACTGCTCTGTCCATAGAACATTATCCCAAGAGCATCCAGGTGCTTTTTTTTTTTTTTTTTTTTTTAGAAATGTAAAATGAGCATTGTTGTTTCTCCTGGTTAGCAGTGGTAAAATACGCGTTCTAATTCAAAAAGTCTGGCTGCGTTCTAATTATCCATAAAATGTAGTTAATTGGTTTAGAAGACACTACCTTTTCACATGGATAATATGGGTGCTTGATAATTTTTTTCATAAAATAAATGAAATAATTTTTAAAATGCAGTTTGTCACACATACACACACACACACACATACACACACACACACACGCTAGTGAGGCACAGCAGATTTCAGGAGGACTTGGCATTACAGGAGGAAGAATAAAAACAGATTTATCAGTCATCCCAATCATCGTCTTCATCATCATCACCTTCTTCATCCTCCCCCTCTGAAAAGAAAAGAAAGATGGGTGAAGAGAGGAATGGAGTGTGCTGCAGTGTGAGGTATTCCCAGCTCCTCCCTTGTTCTTGTTTTTCCAGTACAGTAGCCATTTGCATGTACAGCAAAGCACACAGCCCTGCATGGTTTTCACTGGTCTGATTGGCTTATGAATTGCCCAGGATGGAGATTATTACAGTGGTGACTGAGGAGGGGGTGGTAGTATAATGGGTAAGGAGCTGGTCTTGTAACCTAAAGGTCACAGGTCCAGGGTAGGACACTGCCATTTAACACTTGAGCAAGATACTTAAACTGCATTGCTTCAGTATCTATCCAGCTGTATAAATGGATGCAATGTAAATGCTATGTAAAAAGTTGTCGCTCTGGAAAAAGCCTGATTTATACTTTGTCAAAAATGGAAATGTCGCACAATGTTTTGCATTTATACTTCTGCAAAGGTCTCTGATGAGGGTTCTGTTGTCTCTATGGCAACAATACGCCGAACTCGTGTGAGTTTGTTTGACAGTTTAACGTTACATTTCTGAAAATATGGCAGTGCTCGGTGAAATAACACGTATCCATGACAATAAATTTCAGTGTCTCATCTGGCTGTCCAATCAGCACTGCGCGACAAAGTATGAAGCTCTGCGACATAACAAAATTCTAGAGGTGCGCGACACCATTTTCTGTTGAAAATACATCATTTTTGTCATGTGACACTTGTCGCAAGGGTCGTGCGACGAGGTACAAATCAGGCTTTAAGAGCGTCGGCTAAGTGCCTGTGGTGTAATGTAATGTGATGTAATGGGTGATTTTTACCGGAGGAGTGGATGACTTTGCTCCTCTTCTGCATGACCATCATCAGAGCTCCCACGATGCCCTCGCTGCTCTCGTCCTCGGGGGGGTGGGTCTCAGGGCTGTCTGGGACCTGGGGGGGCGCAGACGCACAGTTACTGAGGGCATGGGGCAGGGGCGTCCAGTCTCATCCGAAAAAGGGCCAGTGTCGGTACACCTGAGACACCTGTGCCTACTCAAGGTCGTGAAACCCTGGGGCTCAGGCCATTTTCAGATTCCACATGTACATCTTGTGTTACATCTTCCGTTTTTATTTTGGCATGGTCTGAAGGAGGTAAGACCCAGTAGGGTCTTTTGGCACAGGCTCAAAAGGGGGGTGGGGTCAGGGATGGGAGAGGAAGTAGGGTTGCCAGATTTGCATTTTTTCCCTCCCAGTTTGGCTTGCTTTAAGAGGAAATCATGGGTGAAAAAATAAAAGTTTTTTTGGGGGGGATAGTTTTTCTTTGGCACCGTGAGTGCATGGCACAAATGTACCCGTAAAACCGAGCCTCCAGTTCGGAGTCCGCAATCCTTTGGTTCAGAGTCCGCAAACTTCCTCCCCGCCTCAGTCAGCATTATCCCTATATCATACATATCATACGTCTGGCGTATGTATTTGTTTTGCTTCTGCCCCGAATGCCAGCTTCTCCCTCAGACTATCGTCTTCACCCATCTGCTTCACCCAAGTCTACACAGGTACGCAGTTACTGAGAAACAGGCACACAGTTACTACACAGGTACGCAGTTACTGAGAAACAGGCACACAGTTACTACACAGGTACGCAGTTACTGAGAAACAGGCACGCAGTTACTACACAGGTACGCAGTTACTGAGAAACAGGCACACAGTTACTACACAGGTACGCAGTTACTGAGAAACAGGCACACAGTTACTACACAGGTACGCAGTTACTGAGAAACAGGCACACAGTTACTACACAGGTACGCAGTTACTGAGAAACTGGCACACAGTTACTACACAGGTACGCAGTTACTGAGAAACAGGCACACAGTTACTACACAGGTACGCAGTTACTGAGAAACAGGCACACAGTTACTACACAGGTAAGCAGTTACTGAGAAACAGGCACACAGTTACTACACAGGTACGCAGTTACTGAGAAACAGGCACACAGTTACTACACAGGTAAGCAGTTACTGAGAAACAGGCACACAGTTACTACACAGGTACGCAGTTACTGAGAAACAGGCACACAGTTACTATCCAAGTACGCAGTTACTGAGAAACAGGTACACAGTTATTACACAGGTACGCAGTTACTGAGGTGCACAGGTGCACAGTTGAACGCTCTGCTCACATTTTTCAGCTTGGTCCCCATGCGGATCTGGTCTAGCAGGGTCCCTCGCCCGCCCCCGCCCCCGCCCCCACATTGGGTTGGGGGGGGTGGGGGAGCACAGCCACCCCCAGGTGGAGGTTGGAAGCCCGCAGCACTGGGAGGTGGAGGAGGGGGTGGGGGCGGTGGAGGGGGAGGGGGGGCACTCCCAGAGCGAGGCTGACCGGGAGGAGGGGGGGGAGGGAGTCCACGATTCGAAGAGGAGCTCGGACCGCGGGGCGGCTGTCCCCGAGCAGGGGGGGCAGCGGGACGACCTGGAGGGGCTCCTGGAGGGAAAGAGAGAGAGAGAGGGCAAGGGAGGGAGAATGAGAGAGAGAGAGGGCAAGGGAGGGAGAATGAGAGAGAGAGAGGGAGAGTGAGAGGGAGGGGGAGAGAGAAGAGAAGAGAGAGTGAGAGAGGCTCATTTGTGGCATGTGGTTGTCATTTGTTATCTTTACTTACTAGCAATGCCATGCTAATAAGTCACTTTGAACTGAAATTGTTAGGATTTGTTGGTGATATTTTATAGTTTCGCTGACTGACGCAATTGAAGGTATGAAACAGCACAGACAGACAGGTGGACGGACGCGGACGGAAGAACCTTGTTTCCTCATCTCCTCTTTGACGGCCTCCAGCCCCCCGGAGCTCTCGATGAACTCGTAGATGAGCTTGGAGGTCTCCGCGTCGGTGAGCTGATCGTCGCTGATCCCGGCACAGGAGAACAGCTTCTTCAGGTCCGGGTCCAGGTTGTTGGTCTGGTGACCGATAGCGGGCGGGACACGGTTAGAGCACCGCGGTCACCATGACAACGCGCGCACATCCAGCACGGCGGGTTTAAAACCGGCTGTAAGGGCCGAGGAGCGCGGTCCTGCTGCTCCACGCTGAAGATCTCCCGCTCTACGGCCGTGTCCAGAACGGCTTACTTGCCTACTATTGAGTATACAAGCTGTATAATATGCTGCTATAACGACCTCCACTCTTCTGGGAAGGCTTTATACTGGCTGCATAGTATACTAGGAGCATTGCTGCAGGGATTTGCTTCCATACAGCCAAAACAGAATTACTGAGGTCGGGTGCTGATTGGGCGATTAAGCCTGGCTCGCTGTAGGCTTACTTGCGTACTATTGAGTATACAAGCAGTAGACAATTTGTATACTCAATAGGAGGCAAGTAAGCTGTTCCGGACACAGCCTAGGTCGGTGAGGACACCGTGGTTGTCACAGAGCTGTGAAACCACATCCCCCTCGTGAGAAACACACACTTCTTATATTAAGACAAAGACGTATGTCTGTGTGAATCTTTGCACAATGCAGTCCAGCACAGACTTATAATAATAATCTTACATCAAATCCTGAGTTCGGGTCCCACCCAACATGAGTGATGTGCCTGAAGGCAGGAAAAGAACAGAGACTGTGAACCTCAACCAATCACAGCATCACCTGAAACACACTGCAAGTATCAACCAATCATAGTACACTGTAAATGACACCAAAGCGCAGCAATACCAGGAACCATCAAAAATCTTGTATGTCGCAGCTGTCAGGACTATATCACGATCATGTCATGACTGTAGCATAACTATATTAGGACTACATTCACAGCTACATCACATCTATCAGCAGTACATGTAACTCTAACCCTCTCTCCACTCTGCAGTACCCACTTGAAGCCACTGGGGGCGCCGATGTCAGCCTTGGTCAGTTTGGGACGGCCCTTATCCTTCTTCTTCTTCTTGTCATTTTTAGCCATGCTGATGCAGGCTGGTGCAGGTGTTGGGATGGACGTCGACCGGTAGCGCGACGCCTGGATGTCCGGGTTCGGGATGTCAACTGTTCGCGGGCTCCCAGAATTCCCTGGGGCTGGTCCTGATGGAACACAGTGAATATGTAAGTACTAGAGTCATACAGGGAAGACATGAGATCATGTAGTTATACAGCAGAAATGCAGCATTTTGTTGTAAAATCAGATTCAGATTCAAATTCAAAATGCTTTATTGGCAGGATAATTACACGTTGCACACTGCAACACATCCGAACACACAGATGGGCAATCAGTGAAATCTAACAAAATAATAATAATAATAATAATGGCAAATTATTGTGAAATTATGGGACACAAAAAGGTAAATAATAATAATCATCAGTTCATCTACATTTGAGGTAGCGATTTTTATTTATTTATTTATTTATTTATTTATTTATTTTTATGTGAGGCCTCACTGTGAGGTCAGTGTACGAGAGGAGTCTGTCTGTCTGTGAGATGAATGGAGGCCTGACGTTGCTCCCGGTCTGTGACAGTTATCTGTGACGCTACTCTGTGAGTAGTCTCTGTGCGACGGGTCTGTCTGTGGGGCTGAACTCACCGTTAGGGGCGGGTGGCGGTGGCGGGGGCGGGCCTCTGTTATCTGAAGAGAGAGCACAGGATTGGGAGGGTTGGGACGAGCTTCTGACAGGCAGAGCAATGAGACTGTGAGAGATACTGTCCCCTACACACTCGACCCATTGCACAGTCTGTGAGATACTGTCCTCTACACACTCGACCCACTGCACAGTCTGTAAGAGATACTGTCCACTACACACTCGACCCACTGCACAGTCTGTAAGAGATACTGTCCACTACACACTCGACCCATTGCACAGCCTGTGAGAGATACTGTCCACTACACACTCGACCCATTGCACAGCCTGTGAGAGATACTGTCCCCTACACACTCGACCCACTGCACAGCCTGTAAGAGATACTGTCCACTACACACTCAACCCACTGCACAGCCTGTGAGAGATACTGTCCACTACACACTCGACCCATTGCACAGCCTGTGAGAGATACTGTCCCCTACACACTCGACCCACTGCACAGTCTGTAAGAGATACTGTCCACTACACACTCGACCCATTGCACAGCCTGTGAGAGATTCTGTCCACTACACACTCGACCCATTGCACAGTCTGTAAGAGATACTGTCCACTACACACTTGACCCATTGCACAGCCTGTGAGAGATACTGTCCCCTACACACTTGACCCATCGTCATCCACGTCCGCCATTTTCTACACAGTCTAATGAATCCACCATCAACCATTTCCACAGTACTAGTGGCCTAGTACTGCAGGTGAGGAGGTGAGTAAAATTAAAGTTGTACACACTGCAGTTTAGCGCCCAGCCAACCTACATGAAACACCGTTCAGAAATAATAGTTTACTAATAGACTGTCACCCGCGTCATTCTGCTTTCATGCTGTGGATAGTTTCACTTGCAACGTTCTGCCAGAACGAAATGACTTTGGCGCATGTGCGGTCTCTGTTCACTTCCTGTTATGAGGTCAGATGAGGAAATGTAGGACAGGAAAGCACCAAAGAGATGGAGGTGCGTATGGTTCACTGCAAGGAGGAAGCTGTCTTTTCTGTGAGGGAGGAGGGACAGAAACAGAGGACCCAGAGAGAGGAAGAGAGAGAGAGAGAGACGTCTCTGAGTAAGGAGCCAGTTTCTGTTCCACGAAACGGACAGACAGCAGCTTCGTGTGAGTCATAAAATCATTCCTGTCACAACACTCGCAGCACATTGGCACCAGTGACCTGTAGCTGTTCATGTGTCCTACCTGTGGGTGTGGATGTGAGCTACTGTGGGTGTGGTTATGATGTACCTGTAGGTGTGGATGTGAGCTAACTTTGGGCATGGTTATGATGTACCTGTAGGTGTGGATGTGAGCTACTTTGGGTGTGGTTATGATGTACCTGTTGGTGTGGATGTGAGCTACTGTGGGTGTGGTTATGATGTACCTCTGGGTGTGGATGTGACTTATTGTGGGTGTGGTTATGATGTACCTGTACGTGTGGATGTGAGCTAACTTTAGGTGTGGTTATGATGTACCTGTAGGTGTGGATATGACCCAACAGTGGGCGTGGTTATGATGTACCTGTGGGTATGGATGTAACCTACCTGTGGGTGTGGTTATGATGTACCTGTAGGTGTGGATGTGGCCTACCCTGACGTCTGGCCTTATGCTGGATCTTCTCCTCCACTGTTTCTCTGAAAGCTTCTGCTTCCTGTTCACATGTGAAGTTCAGGCCCACCTGGCAGTCCTGCGGCAGGAAATAGAGCAGCGATTAGTCCCGCCCCTTCCTTAGAGATACGGAACTGAACCATAGTCAAAATACGTAGATAAATATATCAGATCCACACATCGATTCAGTTTCTGAAGTTTTTTGCATTACTGCAGTTTCATGTACAAATGTGTGGCAAATTAAAGGAAAAACCAACATAAAGTGTCTTAGTAAGATGTTGGGCCACCATGAGCTGCCAGAACAGCTTCAATGCACCATGGCATAGATTCTGCAAGTCTCTGGATCTCTACTGGAGGGACGGAACACCATTCTTCCAAGATATTCCCTCATTTGGTGTATTGATGATGGTGGTGGAGAGCGCTGTCTAAACAATCTCCAAAATCTCCCAGAGGTGTTCAACTGGGTTGAGATCTGGTGACTGTGAAGGCTACAGCATATGATTCACATCATATTGCACAACTACATGAGCATCACGGTCATCAAATGTGCGCTTTCCACCACAATTTCTGATCCTATTTACTGATGTCTTTACCATAGATATAAATGCAGATGTCACTTTAGCCTGTTCAGTAGCCAGCTGAGCATCCTTTGTGACTGAGTGACTGCCATCATTGCCCCAATAATGGACCTTCTTTCAAAGTCACTTAGATGTTTTCCTCTTGCCATCTTGATCCAAAATCGAGGTCAACTGGGCCTGCTCAGTGTTTCCTTACATGCCATAGCGCCTGATAGGGTGTTGATTGCTTAATTATATCATGCAGTACACCTTTATGAAAGCATCTGCATTCATCATGTTTCTCCACAGATTTATTCAGGTTATTTGTTTAATTTGTCACCCATCTGTATGTCTCCAGTTAATTTCTTGGGTTTGTGGTCAAAATCACTGTAGTCAACCAAAGAAGCACAAATTGTTTGGAGCCACTTTAAGTTCATGTTCTTGCTCAAGACCACATTGTAAAAGTAAGCATTTCATAAGCATACTAGACTTACATCATCAGCAGCATATGAGCACAGGATGCATGAGCTGCATGAGAGTGGATGACCTGTGACCCTTGACCCTTTACCCTTGAACCTGCATTAACAGCATGTACTGTAGTTCTGTACTCACGTCTGCACTGAAAGTGTGGAAGAATGGCCGAGGACTACAGTACTCCATCTGGTTATACAACTCCTGCTCCCACACCTGCTTTCCTTCCTGGAAACGCACGCACGCGCACACACACACACACACACACACATATACGCACATGCACAAGCACACATGCACACGTGCGCACACACACATACGCACACACACATGCACACACACACACGCACACACATGCACACACACACGCACACACACATGCACACATACACGCACACGCATGCACACACACACACACGTACACACACACATTATGAAGATACATTCCTGTTTTCCTTTTTACTGCTTTCTTTTTCTGAAGCCCAGTCTTGTATATTGACAGACGAGCAGAAGATCAGATGACTGTGCATTCAATATGTGCATTCTGGGCCAATCAATCAATAATTGGGGACATCTTGGGAAAACTGCATTTGCTGTTGAGAGGAGTAGTGGATTGCATGTGCTTGTATTGTGTACAGTGTGGTCCATTTGCCCGTTTGGTTCTGCCTGATTTTCAGGGTGAGAGAGACCGTGGGGAGTGGCCGTGTACGAGCAGGTGGGCGGAGATTGAGGGGTGTCGGCCGTGTGCGAGCAGGTGGGCGGAGATTGAGGGGTGTCGGCCGTGTACGAGCAGGTGGGCGGAGATTGAGGGGTGTCGGCCGGGTGTCGGGGTACCTTGATGTCGAAGAGGCGGATGAAGTAGCTTCGGCGGGGGTTGTCCTTGATGAAGCACACCACCCCGATGTGCTGCAGGCTCCAGAGGGCGGGGCTGTGGGGCAGGGCCATGTACAGCTGCACCACCGCAGTAGCGACCGCCTGCAGGCAGAGGGCAGCACTCCTGTCAGCCGTGCGACTTGACCACGCCTGCATTTTTCTGCACCGTTCTGCTGCAAGCCTGTATTGCATCAGCACAGCGCTTTGCATGACTGCAGATTTGGTATGTACCTCACACAATTTCTGTTTTTTAAACACTTAACATTTTGTCTACTTAGTTTCAGTTCTTCTGGTGGCAGTTGTTGATTTTTTTTAGCTGTACAGTCTGAAGGAACACTGAGACACAGAGACACCTTCCTGTTTCTGTGTCCCTGATCCCAACAGACACACCATTGTTTCAGATTAACACACATACATAAACACAAGCACACACTCACACAGGGAGTGAGTGTGTTTGGGGGTGGGTAATGTCAGCAGCAGCTTTTGAGTCTCACAGTGATGTCTGCATGTGGAAACACTGCCTTCAGAGAAAAGACTGCTTCACACAAACACACACACACACATGCACACACACTGCCTTCAGAGTGCTTCGCTGTGTTTGTCCATGGCTGAACCAATCACATGCTCTGTTATCAAACACCCATATTACCCATGTGAAAAAAGTAATTGCCCCCTTAGTTACTCTACCAACCAATTAACCAAATTTAGTTGATAATTAGATTCTGTTCTGTACATGCCATTTGTAGGGAGTACAGAACAGGGCATTCAGACGGCTGTATGAACCTGCTGTCTGAGACTGCTGCAGCTGATTGCGTCTTAATCTGTGGTGCAGCCGCTGACAATGCACGTAAATGGGAAGTACTGGTTGCTAAGGAAATAGGAAATCTTTTTTTGAACGTTGTGATTGACGCAGCAGCCCGTTTTTAGAAATGCATAGGCAGGGGTTAAATTGGGGGTGGACGCGGGTGGACGGCGTCCACCCACCTTTGGTAAATAAATAAATCATTTTGACCAGCAGTTTTACAAATAACTATGACAATCCAGTCCATTTGTCGTATGCTCCAGTCCATGTGTTCCCTCTAGCCAGTTATTCGCTCAATCAAAAATCCGAAGAAAAAAACTTAGGAGGAACAGTCATTTATACAGACAGGAACAGAAAGAAAAATATCGTTTATTGTCTTGATTGTTTGGAAGCGGGCGCGGTAGGTAATTTCATTAACATGTAATTTCATCTATGCAACATTTTAAAGAGAGATGAATAAACAGCCCCCACGAACGCCAGCTATTATTAACTGCAACTTTGATTGCGTGAGCAAAATCAGGTTGCTGGTCAGCAGCTAAGCTAGGATTGAATATTTCCCACATACATAATGTTTTAGAAGCGGTGACTGGTGAGCTGAAAATTGGTGGGTCGCCGCTGAGGAGGAAGAAAGGGAGGAGGATGACCGATTATTTTCGTGGGTAAAAAAATTCTCAGCATTAATGACACTCAATAAACTTAAAATAGTATACATTCTTTTTAAAACATTGTTTTCCTGTCCAATTATGTGCACAATACATTAAAGATACAACTATTTTGAGCTGAGACATTCATTGGTTTGTACCTTTTTTTACCCACCTCCCAGCGGATCTCAGGGTCCACCCACCTCCCAAATCCCAATTTAACCCCTATGTATAGGTTACCCACAGCACTCACGTGATGCAAATCGAGCTGACTCATCAGTTCACATCACTGCAAGAATAAAACCATCTCAGTAATGCTGAAGCATTGTGGTTAAACAATTCTAAGCCTCTTTAGCATAATCACTGATGGGGACTGTGGCTTTGTCTCGCAAAGTAATCTAATGAATTCCATAAGAGTCTAATTTGCACTAATTCCCTTTCCACTGGCTAACACGCACGCACACACACACACACACATACACACACACGCACACACACACACACACACACACCACATGCACACACACTGTACGTGATCACAGACACTAAGAGAAGAGTCGGTGTATTTTCACCTGTACATTCTCCCGGTCTTCATTCTCATGTGATAAAAACTTAAAACAGAGCTACTGCTAAAGAGTGTTGCATGAATAGGAGTATGTCTCCAGACATTTATAATGACTAGAAAATGCACAGGCCTGGATTCAGCCTTTACTGTTGAATAGGAAGAACTTTCCCAAGTTGATACGTGCAGTATATCACACATTGTACCTGAGCCCTCCACCTCCACCTGCACTTACCACACACCTGTGGCCCAGCCGCTCCTCCAGCTGCTCCCTCTCCTGGTTGTTGAGGAGGGCACTCAGGCTGTTCTTCTGGGCCTTGGCCTTCGAACCCGGGCTCATGGTGCCGCTGATTCCAGCTCTCTCTCTCTGATCTGATAGGTGTAATCCCGAAGGTTTGCCCTTCTCTCTCTCTCTGATGGGTGTAATCCCAAAGGTTCGCCCTTCTCTCTCTCTCTGGCTGGCTGGGGTGGGGAGCGGCAGGCAGACTGCAGAAGCTCTTCCGCTCTCCCTGAGCTTGTGAGATCAGTCAGCTCTGGCACAGAACAGGAAGTGGAACACCGCAAACTGAGCGCAGAGCGAAGTTTAGAATCTTCTGCTTATGAGAGGGCGGGGTGGGGGTGGGACACTCATGTGAAGTCATACCGGCGAGGGGGGGAGGAGAGCAGAGCTTCGGGTAACTGCACTGGGGAGGATATGCAGGGGCCTCAACAGGAGTGTCTCTGGGTGCCACAAGTCTCTGCGTTTCCAGGGAAACCAATATTTACTGTTTCCTCGATATGTGTTCACAGTTTGCTTAATTTCCTTCTTCGTGGCCATTCTCCTCTTTTCTTCTGTGTGCTGCACTCACTCCATCCCGGAGTGTGTACTGAGCCATCGTTCACATAGTCTGTCACAGCGTATGAAAGACACTTCGACACAGACGGCCTCACCTCAAACGCCACCAAAGTTTTCCGCCCACTCGGAGGAGAGGCGGCAGCCATTTTGTGCTGGAGCGCTCGCTGCACAGCTGCGAGGTTGGAGAGAGGGAACCGTAAAGCTCATGTATCGTGGGGGGCCATTATACGGCCGGACAGACGGGGCGGGGTCGGAAATTTGGCCGGGACTGCAAGGGTAAGGGCCCTAGATGGAAAGCGGCGTTCCCTGCAGCACAGCGTCCATGCCACTGCGCAGCAGAACTGCTTTTTATCCTTGGTCCAAAAGGAACAGCGCCCCCTGCTGGCCCACCAGCAACACTTTCAGCAGCAGGGTTACCCTTGCTTTACCTGGAGGTCTCCAAGCCCAAGAGCTAGCCTAGCCCAGCCCTGATGCAGACTCAACCCTCCAAGCAGCAGATGTTCACGGGTCGGTCTGGGTAGCCCCCTCCTGGAAGGGAGGGAGGGCTTCAGGGAGGGGGGAAGGGCCACCGGACCGAGTGCGGTTCCCTTCGAGGTTCCTTCCCATGTTCTCCTCTGTGAGCTTTTCCCTGCCACCGCTGCCCCTGCCTGGCTCTGTGGGGGCTTAGGCCAGGGCTAACCGTGAAGCCTGTCGGGACAGATCCTACGTGAAATGGGCAACATAAATTAAATCTGATTCACAGATTGAGGTTTTTCCTCCAACCCCATTATTCTGCAGGGGCTCCTCTGGTGGGCTGGGCGCCTCCTGTCTCCATGAGGCAGCTATGCCGGGTGGCATGGTGGCACAGTGGTTGGCACTGCCTCGCAACGAGGAGGAGGTTTTGGGTTCGAGTCCCGGCTGGCCTGGATACTCTCTGCCGTGGGGTTTGCATGTTCTCCCCGTGTTCACGTGGGTTTCCTCCTGGTGCTCCGGTTTCCTCCCACAGACAAAACGAGCAGCCCAGGGACTACAGGTGAAAATTAGCCTCCCTGGCTAACTGGCGCGTTTACAGAAATGTTATTAAAGTGCATCGATATAATAAACATATAATAATATAATAAATTACAGCACCTCAGGAACTGCAGAGCAAAAAGCAAATATACCTCGGGGGGACACCACACCACACCCTTCCAATATTACAGAGGATATTACAGCAGTGAGACATGTCCACCAATTTGGGGCAAAATCAGAAAGTTTTAAAAATAACATAATAAAAAAAGAACAAAGTCAACATTGACACCTTTTGCCTTTATTAGAAACAGCATTGAACCATCACATAAAAATATAGTTGTTAAATGGAAAATGAAAAGAAAAAAAAAAACCACATACGTGAAGAAGAACAGTATTGTCGTGTTCCGCAGTCCTGGTGTGATTAAATCCAGAACTCAGTCACGCAGCGGCCACCACAGCCGTGCTCTCTCATTCCGCTCACACGTCAGTACCGCCTCTCGACTTCCTGTCTCTGAATATCAGTGGATTCATTTAGACCTGAAGCCATCATTGCTCTTATGACCTTCTGTCACCAATGGCACAGACACTTAGCAACCTCAGCCCAGCCTAACACCATAGACAGAGACACAACCGACAGACAGGAAATGGCAGAACCGCTGACCCCCCCCCCTCCCCCCGCTGGTGGTATGGGTAATTACAGTGGAGAAGTGAGAACTGCTATTCAGTCCTCCGCCCACTGGGAGCACTGCCTCAGTGATATGAGGGCAGAGAAAGGCAGAGTGGATCCTCTGGTGCATCACACAGGCATCTTAAACCATGCAGGTTTCATGGGACAAAAATGCATTGCAGCAACCTGTTTTAAATGTCTATATTCATACCCATATTCATATTCATTTTGACTGCAATAGGAGTACAATAACCCATCCAACTGAGGCTGTAAAAAGCTAAATAAACACAACCCTGGATATCATGTTCAACATCCTATTGTTTATACATCTTTATCCAAGTGGTGTGACTGATTCTAAACCCCATGAACCATTTCCTTCTGGCTGCATGGTGACAGCTAACAACAAAAAACAATAAATACATTTGAAAGGCACTTTTTCAAGATCATCGCGAAGCTGCAAGATAAAATATAAATAACATTTAACAAATAAATTCATACTTTCTTCTTTTTCTGCACTGGATTCCTCTGTTCCTCTTTGACATGTGCTACTCTAAAATGGATGCCGAAATTGGCTCAGGTTGTACCTTGGCTTCAGGTCTGGGGTTAAACTTTAACGTCTGATTGGGGAACAAACACACAGGGCTACGCTGGAACATTCTGGAAGGAGAGGGGCAAGGGGGCAGGCGAGTCTGGGGGATTCTCTCCCTTTGTGAAATTCAAAAGTATACTTTCTCTCATTTTACATCATAATGAGCTGATGGAGCTGGGGGCCAGGGTAGTGGAGCTTCTGCAGCCAATGGGATTGCAGCCTTGTGGGGAAGCCACACCCATCTGAGGCGCGTCCACACAAGCAAAGAGACCCAGGTTTGAGTCTCTTGCTGGAGGTGGAGGGGGGGGGGGTGGGGAGGGACAGGCTTCACGGTACTCATCGAACAGTCCACCAGGTCTCCTCAGGAGACTGTGACATCATCTTAAGATTGGGAAGGGTGCGGACCATCCTTTCAAGGGGGCACCTTACGGCAGGCCAAAAGGGGGCGGGATGTGGAGGGGGAGCGAGGGTTTGCTGTCCCTGTTCGGCATCCTAGTGCCCACCCCCACTCCTGTTCTCCCCGTACACCCAGTCCATCACAATGAAGGACATGCTCATGACCATGAACACAAACCCCAGAGCCATGAAACAAGAAGCCTACAGAGAGAGAGAGAGAGAGAGAGAGAGTTAGTCAAACCTGCCTGTGGCTCTCTTCTCCAATCTTTATTACTCTTCATTGCTTTATTTATTTACTTACTTATTCATTCATTTATATGATCATATCATATCATTTTTAGTATTAACATACTTATTTTTGTGTGTCTTATGTTATGTTTCATTGTCATGCTTTGGCTTAGCTGTTATGTTAGTTAAAGCATTGCAATGCCAGTAAAGCATCATTGAACTGAACTGTAAGTGAACTGAGTGAGTGGGAGTGGTGATATGAGGTGGGGGGGGGGGGGGGGTAGGGAAACATAATCAGACAAACAGCGGAGTGTCAGGGAGGGGGGTGGGGGGGTAGAGAGAAGGGGGGCACATTATCAGACAAAGAGCTGAGTGTGGGGGGGGCACATTTTCAGATAAACAGCTGAGTGTGTGGGGGTGGGGGGGATATAATCAGATAAACAGCAGGCCGTGGGGTGCGGGGAGGGGGGCGTGCTGCACCTGGATCTTGGGCCTGGAGTTGAGAGGCTCCTGGTCCACAGGGACGATGCGTAGGTAAAAGAGCGATGGCAGAATGAAGATCAGGCTCGGGGCGGTCGTGGCTCCTGGGGGACGGACAGACAGATGGACAGAGAGACAGACAGAGAGACAGATGGACAGAGAGACAGACAGACAGAGAGACAGACAGACAGATGGACAGAGAGACAGACAGAGAGACAGACAGATAGATGGACAGAGAGACAGATGACAGAAAGACAGACAGATGGACAGAGAGAAAGACAGACAGACAGACAGATAGATGGACAGACAGAGAGACAGATGGAGAGATGGACAGACAGATGGAGGGACAGACAGACAGAGAGACAGACAGACAGATGGACAGAGAGACAGATGACAGAAAGACAGACAGATGGACAGAGAGAAAGACAGACAGACAGACAGATAGATGGACAGACAGAGAGACAGATGGAGAGATGGACAGACAGATGGAGGGACAGACAGACAGACAGACAAACGGACAGATACACAGACAGACAGATGGATGGACAGGCAGACAGACGGATGGGTGGACAAACAGACGGACAGACAGACGGACGAACAGACAGAGGTCAGGTTTGGTTTATTGTCTGGCAGGAAACGGGCACCAGGGTTTGAGTAAGCCCCTTTGTGAATGCGGGCATTGGGCTCACCGATGATGCCGAAGATGTCTCGGATGTTAGGCACGAAGATGACGAGGAGGTTGACCACGAAGAGGAGCGAGACGGCAATGCCAATGTGCCGCGCCCAGTGGAAGGGCTTCTCAGGAAACAGGAGCTGAAGCAGAGCTCTGCGTATCTGCACACACACACACACACACACACAAACACGCACACATGCACACACACACAGACACACACACACCACACACACACGCACGCACGCACACACATTGCACATATACATAGACATCAACAGAACCTCAGTCACATGATTCACTCAGTTTATTTTCTCCTATACTACTCAGCTGTTTTTCTTTTATGCTATTTGGAAAATATTCTCCTGGGCTAAGTAATGTGATGTAATTTAAAACAGAGCTACTGCTAAACAGTGTTGTATGTTTCCATTTTAAAATAATGACTAGAAAATGCTCGGGCTTGGACTCAACCCTTACTGTTCAATATGAAGAATTCATATGCAGTTGCTCAAAGTCTCACTGTTTTTCAGCGTGTATGACTTTCCCAAGTCCTGTATGATATTCAAAACATGACAAAGTAAAGCAGCACACACGTGATTGGCTGTATTAGGAGAAACTATGGTAACTGTAGGTGACATTTTAAGAGGAGAACAGGGTGACTGTTTGTGACTGTTTAAGGGGGAACAGGGTGACTGTGTCGGACAGTTTAAGGGGGAACAGGGTGACTGTGTGGGACAGTTGAAGGGGAGAACAGGGTGACTGTGTGGGACAGTTGAAGGGGAGAACAGGGTGACTGTGTGGGACAGTTTAAGGGGGAAGTGCGAGTGCGTGGAGTGCGAGGCGTGGTGTTCTCACCGGGAAGAGGACCACAGGGACAGTGAGGGTTACGGCCACCAGCACTGCCACACGCACGCACAGCACCAGCCTATCCAGAGGGTCCACCTTACTGTACGTGTGCAAGAGCTCCGCCTCCGCGCTAGCTACAATCACACAGAGAAACAGCGTTAGCTACAATCACACAGAGAAACAGCATTAGCTACAATCACACAGAGAGCAGTGCTAGCTACAATCACACAGAGAAACATCGTTAGCTACAATCACACAAAGAGCAGCGCTAGCTACAATCACACAGAGAAACAGCATTAGCTACAGTCACACAGAGAGCAGCGTTAGCTACAATCACAAAGATAGCCGTGGCTCACACCGTGTTAGCTACAATCACACAGAGAGCAGCATTAGCTACAATCACACAGAGAGCAGCGGCTCACACCGTGTTAGCTACAATCACACAGAGAAACAGCGTTAGCTACAATCACACAGAGAGCAGTGCTAGCTACAATCACACAGAGAGCAGTGCTAGCTAAAATCACACAGAGAAACAGCATTAGCTACAATCACACAGACAGCAGTGCTAGCTACAATCACACAGAGAAACATCGTTAGCTACAATCACACAAAGAGCAGCGCTAGCTACAATCACACAGAGAAACAGCATTAGCTACAGTCACACAGAGAGCAGCGCTAGCTACAGTCACACAGAGAGCAGCATTAGCTACAATCACAAAGATAGCCGTGGCTCACACCGTGTTAGCTACAATCACACAGAGAGCAGCGTTAGCTACAATCACACAGAGAGCAGCATTAGCTACAATCACACAGAGAGCAGCGGCTCACACCGTGTTAGCTACAATCACACAGAGAAACAGCGTTAGCTACAATCACACAGAGAAACAGCATTAGCTACAATCACACAAAGAGCAGCGCTAGCTACAATCACACAGAGAGCAGTGCTAGCTACAATCACACAGAGAGCAGTGCTAGCTAAAATCACACAGAGAAACAGCATTAGCTACAATCACACAGAGAAACAGCATTAGCTACAATCACACAAAGAGCAGCGCTAGCTACAATCACACAGAGAAACAGCGTTAGCTACAGTCACACAGAGAGCAGTGCTAGCTACAATCACACAGAGAAACAGTGTTAGCTACAGTCATACAGAGAACAGCGCTAGCTACAGTCACATAGAGAGCAGCGTTCGCTACAATCAAAAAGATAGCCGTGGCTCACACCGTGTTAGCTACAATCACACAGAGAGCAGCGTTAGCTACAATCACACAGAGAGCAGCATTAGCTACAATCACACAGAGAGCAGCGGCTCACACCGTGTTAGCTACAATCACACAGAGAGCAGTGTTAGCTGCAATCACACAGAGAGCAGGATTAGCTATAATCACACAGAGAGCAGCGTTAGCTACAATCACACAGAGAGCAGCAGCTCACACCGCATTAGCTACAATCACACAGAGAGCAGCGTTAGCTACAATCACAGAGAGCAGCAGCTCACACCGCGTCAGCTACAATCACACAGAGAGCAGCAGCTCACACCGCGTCAGCTACAATCACACAGAGAAACAGTGGCTCACCTCAGTCACAGTACAGACCGACGCGGCAGAATTAAACACAACCCACCGCAACCAGATTCACACAGCTGATTATAACCACAGAGTTAATTATAGATTACTGTAAAATCGGTTAAAATCATCTTTCGTATTTTAACTTGTGACTGTGAGGCCTCTCCAAGCCGGGGTTAACAAACCCAGACTGTGTGCAATATACTCCAGCATGACGTGGGGCAGCTGCACCCAAGTTTGGCCCCAGTCTATCAACTCAGGTAACCAGAGACAGGGACGTGTGTCAGCACACCTGTCGGTGTCGGTGACAAATTAACAGACGTAAAACGCTATCTTACAGTAGAAGGTGAGATAGCCAAAGATGGCGGTGAGGAGGTACATCACGAACATCCCGAGGATGGAGATGTTGGCGATTGCCTGCATGCGCTTCTTGGTGGCGCTGCGAAGGAGAGAAATGGCCGTCAGCATTATTTACTCACAGGGTATCAACCGACCAGCTGAATCTCGCCTAAAAACTGGTCCACATATGAGTACCAAACAACATTTACTCTCAAACAACAACTGGTGTCAAATCATTGGTTATTCTCATTCCACTTGCAAAAAAACACACAGATGACCTACGGTTCGTCTTTTTATTCATTTTTCTCTATCAATATTGTTTACAATCACAGGTCATCACAGGATATTATTTAACGTTAGTCAGTAAACTACAGCAAGGAAAAACTGTGGATTTTGCATATCTAAACGTTCTGGAACTGAGTATAAGCCAGCAGTTAATTTGCAACTGATCAGAGAGGGTGAGAAAGAACAAAGTTCCCATGATTGATAATCTTATGGTTCCCATGATAAATAAAATGATATTGTTGGGAAAGGGACATTTGTGGAGGCTCTGGCGTTTGGCTGTTCCCTTGTTAAATTGTGTAAGTCACCCCTGTCAAGCTGAGCTCTGTTTGAAGGCAGTTGCGTAAGGCGGAGTTGGCACGGGCAGTTCTTACTTGCGTAGTTCGGTGTAGATTGGCAGCACCTCAGGGTGGCACACGAAGGCGAATGCCAGGATAGGGATGGTGTAGGCCGTCTGAAAGCCAGAGAGGCCATCTGAGTAAACACTACTCCACTTACAGAACTGTGTGAGTAAACCCTACTCCACTTACAGAACTTTGTGAGTAAACTCCACTCCATGTATAGACACCTGGGTAGAACTGTGTGAGTAAACCCTACTCCACTTACAGACATCTGGGTAGAACTGTGTGAGTAAACCCTACTCCACTTACAGACATCTGGGTAGAACTGTGTGAGTAAACCCTACTCCACTTACAGACACCTGGATAGAACTGTGTGAGTAAACCCTACTTTACTTACAGACATATATGGATAGAACCCAGACCTGGGTCAAATACATATTTGTTTTGGATTCAAATATTTTTCTGTGCTTTATTAATCTTGCCCGGTGTAATTGAGCCTGCCAATATGACCAGAAGACGGGGTTTGCACTTTTTTAAAGTATTTAATTGGTTCCAATACACCAGACAAGATCAGTAAAGCGTAAAAAAGTATTTGAATCCAAAACAAATACATGTTTGACCCAGATCTGACAGAACCATGTGATCAAACACTACTCCACATATAAACACCTGGGTAGAACTGTGTAAAGCTTATACTTCTCATTCAAGAATACATTAGTGAGAACAGGAGAACAGTTACAAACCAACATTTCAAAACATTTACAAAATGCTTGAATGAAATGGGAAGCTTTGTGAACATCTGGTTTGTTCACCATAAAGTAGCCTAAGCGATTCTCTACTCATTGTCACACCCTTTATTCCATTCAAATATTAACAAATGTGTGTTGCTAAAGCTCAACATGCAAATATCTGGGGCACTAACAACCAAAACTTACTCCACACACAGACACACGTATGTAGAACTGTGTGAGTAAACCCTGCTCCACATACAGACACATGTGGGTGGAACTTTGCGAGTAAAGCTTACTGAACATACAGACACATGTGGGTGGATCTTTGCGAGTAAAGCTTACTGAACATACAGACACATGTGGGTGGAACTTTGCGAGTAAAGCTTACTGAACATACAGACACATGTGGGTGGAACTTTGCGAGTAAAGCTTACTGAACATACAGACACATGTGGGTGGAACTTTGCGAGTAAAGCTTACTCCACACACAGACACATGTGCGTGGAACTTTGCGAGTAAAGCTTACTCCACACACAGACACTTGAGGGTAAAACTGTGTGAGTAAAGCTTACTCCACATACAGACACTTGAGGGTAAAACTGTGTGAGTAAAGCTTACTCCACATGCAAACATGCATGAGCAGGGCTGGGTGAGAGAGAGACGGACAGCACGGGCGCGTCTGACCATGACTCACAGCCGAGTCACGTCACGTCTAACACCTAACACTTCTAACAGTCTGCCATTTCACACAAAGCCATTTCACACTGCCATTTCACACAAAGCAGCGCGCGACAGGCCACCGCTGCAGCGAGCAAGAGATGACAGTCTGAGGAACACTGACCCAAACTGCCTGATTAGATCTAATGCTCAAAGCTGACTGCTCAAAAGACATTACAGATCAATTTGATTTACACAACATGGCCAAAAGTATTTTGGACACCTGACATCCGACACCTCATTCCAAATTATGGGCGTTAATATGGAGTTGGTCCACCCTTTGCTGCTATAACAACCTCCACTCTTCTGGAAAGGTTTTATACCAGATGTTGCAGCGTTGCTGCAGGGATTTGCTTCCATTCAGCCAGAAGAACATTAGTGAGGTCGGGCACTGATTGGGCGATTAAGCCTGGCTCTCAGTTAGCTTTCCAATTGATCCCAAAGGTGTTGGATGTGGTTGAGGTCAGGGCTCTGTGCAGGCCATTCAAGTTCTTCCACACCGTTCTGAACAAACCCATTTCTATATGAACCTTGCTGTGTGCATGGGAGCATTATTATGCTGAAACAGCAAAGGGTCTTCCCCAAACTGTTGGGGAAGCTCAGAATCATCTAGAATGTGAATGTATGCTGTAGTATTAAGATTTGCCTTCACTGGACCTAAAGGGCCCTAGCCCAGACCATGAAAAACAGCCCCAGACCAAGGGGTTGTCCAGATACTTTTGGTCATACAGCGCATCGGGAAGGCGTGTCCTTCACAAAACCGTGAACTCCAGAGTGCTGACTCCGGTCGGCAGCTTAAAGGGGCGGTGCGGATTTGGCGCAATACGCATCGCCCAGGGAGAGAGGAGCTCAGCCCGTGGGATTGGGCTGGTCTTCCTCCGCGCGAGGAAGCCTCCGCCTCCTCCAGCCAGCGCACGGGGCGCGCTCGTCCGACGCAGCGACCGCAGGCGTCAGCCGGCAGAACCGCTGAGGGAGACGAGGGGGGGTGGCGGGGCCGGATAGCGCGGGCTCGTCCGCCATCCCGCGAACCGACCCGGGTTTCGCGGCTGTGAGGCGGGCCTTCCCGTACCGACCAGTCTGGCCCTTACAAAACGGTTTTAAAAACCAAGAAAATGTGTGTTGGCTTTTGAGTGCAGCAGAGCTAGGCCGCAACAGGCCCGGAGCCAGTATGTACAGTGTGGCCATATTAAATAACCCTCCCCCGCATCACTCTAAATAACTCCCCCAACCTGACCTGCCTACCCCCCCCACACTGTAAATAGCGCCTGGCCTTATCTGGGGACTCCACGAAAGGAGCGCTCAAGCGGTGATGTCATGGGGTAGGTGTCCGTTGGCCTAGCTCCGCCCCCCCCCCCCCCCCACTGCCACGTCCACTCCGTTACCTGCTGATTGATGGTGAAGAATTTCCCCGTGCACTCCTCCACCACACTGCTGTTGATGGAGTGATTCCCATGGGTTTCCATCGGACAGGGGATGTTAAACTTCTTATATATTACCTGAGAGAAAAGGAGAGAGAAGGAGAGAGAAGGAGAGAGCGAGAGGGAGAGAGAGAGAGAGAGAGAGAGAGCAAGAGAGAGCATCTTTTAATTGATATGAGAGAAAAAAAGACTTCAAGCCACCTCCATTGGGTTATTATACAAAGCCATAAAAATGCATGTCAGAAATAACACTCACACCCTTTCACATGATTATATTGTAATTATACAGCACCTCCTCACAAATGGACAAATAAAAGTGAAAGAGAGAGAAAGGGGTGGTTGGTGGGGGGGAGTCAGAAAGCCAGTGACAGAGCTGGAAAGTGTAGGGTCAGAAAACCAGCTAAAAGTCCTGCCATGTGTTTCTTCCACCAATTAATTCAGCCAGCTGATTTCACTAATTAGGTCTACCTCCTGGCTGAAGAATTGTGCTAATTAGTAAATCCAGGCGACTAAAACAAAATACTGGGGAGGTACTTTACTTTCTGATTCTAGATATTCCTCCTCTGGCCAGTGAGTGGTGCATAAAGGGATTTTATTTATTTTATTTAACCAGGATGGGCTCATTGAGATTCAAAATCTGGCCAAGAAAGGCAGCAGCAAATTACAATTACACGGACGACATATACCAAAATACAGCAAACTGAGTTAGAATCGCAGTCATAAATACAACACATGGCACCAAATCTAGCTTTAAGAAGGATGAGAGGAGGAGGGAATGGGGTAGAGGCAAGAGAATGAGATGGGTGGGGAGTTAAATGGGTTCAGGAGCAGAGACAGACGGACAGACGGACGGACAGATGGACAGATCTCCTCACTCAGCAACGTCCGCTCCCCCAGAGCAAGAAGCACCAGCATTCTACCTGTGAGAAATCATCTCGCCACACTCCGTGCCGTATGTGCCTTATCCTGTTTACCCATCATGCATTGCAGCGTCCCTGGAAACACGAGACCCCCGGAAAGGTCATAAGCCCTGGGGCTCAGGCCACCACGTCTATAAATATCTGGTTGCACAAATTCTGCTTCATGTGAATTCAAGCCAAGCCTGTTCCCGGCCTTCCAAAGCGCCCAATCTTTCGCTAGCATTTAGGTCACGTGACAGGCCTTGTGGGTGTGGCCCATTTTGGCTAAGCCAGTCCAAGATGAGATGAGATTTGAGTCTCGCCCACCCACCCACCCACCCTTCCCCCCACTCACCGATATGAGGAAGAACACCATGCAGGTGAGAGAGAACCCGCTGGTGTAGCCAAGGTACCCTGCAAACAGCACCAAAAAAAAACCACAGTCATCATGATAAGCAAGAGTCTGTTAGGATCAGGGACCATCGTGACAGTGTAGACTCACATACATTTAATTTTGACCTTGTGGTCAGATATGCATGTACTGAGTGCACAGTAGTTAATATAACATAGTCTGATGTTAAGATTAATGGTTGAGAAGAAGAAGAGGTCATTGGGTCCATACGTATATGTATATGTATATGTATATGTATATGTACATGTACATGTATATGTATATGTATATGTATATGCACATGTATATGTATATGTATATGTATATGTATATGTATATGTATATGTATATGTATATGCACATGTATATGTATATGTATATGTACATGTATATGTATATGTATATGTATATGTACATGTACATGTACATGTACATGTACATGTATATGTATATGTATATGCATATGTATATGTATATGTACATGTATATGTATACGTACATGTATATGTATTTGTATACACATGTGTATATGTAAATGTACATTTACATGTATATGTATATGTACATGTATATATATATATATATGTATATGTATATGCACATGTATATGTATATGTATATGCACATGTATATGTATACGTATATGTATATGTATTTGTATACACGCATGTATATGTATATGCACATGTATATGTATATGTATATGCACATGTATATGTATACGTATATGTATATGTATTTGTATACACACATGTATATGTATATGTATATGTCATACATACCCAGTTGCCTCATCAGGGCCAGAGGCAGTATTATGATGATGCTGACTATGATGATCAGATTATTCCCATTCAGAAACCACTCCCTGAGGAAGGAGGCAGGCACCGTTAAACATTCAGTGACGAACACCGTCTGCACTGTGCGTGACCGTCTGTCACACATATACACTCAAAGCTATGTGCCCACACCAGTCACATGCACACACACACACACACACACACACACCGCTGTACACCATCCTAGTAACATGTGTACACACACACACACACACACATAGCTCTACACCCTCCCCACTATTCAGAAAAACAGAAAAATGTTTCGATGAGATCAGATGACATTGTAATTACAGCGCTGTGCCAGGTCTGTGCTTAATCAATCAGCACAGAAGTTCAGAATTTGGCACAACCCCACAGAAACAGAGTTTGGTTTGTGGAGCTCAGTGGATTTTTCTCCAGTTATCAGCTGGGTTAGAATGCAGAACTCAGACTATATGACAATAATAGCTTCTGATTGGTCACTGCTATACATGCAATATCCTGATTGGTCTGTCACCGCATCTACCACAGAGCATGCATAAGAACTGGAAAGGGTAGGAGGGGCCAGGCAGTGAAGCCTAGGGAGTAATGGGAAACATTCTCTTTTGCCCACTGCCCATTGAATTCAATGTAGAAATCCAAGATGATTTAACTATCAAAGAAAACCTCATCAGTCAATTCATAAATTTCATTATGTGCTGCAGTTTGTGAAACAATGGTTGTTTTGTCCCAAAGTCTTGATAAAAAATTAAAATGTGCTCATTTTTTTACATTTTACATATTTTTGCAATTTGCTTTTCATATGACATGTAACGATCGGTGACATTTTGTTTTTCCTTCAGAAGTTTTATATTCCCGATTCACTTTAATGGGAGCTCTTATGTTTCTCCCTCAACACGCAGTACAGGTTGACCTCTGGGACTTCACAAGCGTAGGCTAGCGGAGTCCAGTCTACTCCAGTCAGATATGCATGTCTATGGTGTCTACCTCCTCCCCCAACTCACCCATTGTTAGACTGTAGGCCCATGAAAGCCTGGATGACCAGTGGTAGCTCGTATTTCACGATGAAGAGGTAGCTGGACATCGCTAGGGAGACACAGACAGACAGGAGCACAGACATCATCACCTTCTCCGCCTTTCAACATGACAATTTATCTGTGTTGTACCCTTTCAACCACCTGCATTTTTTAACTTTTTCCAATTGTGTGGTGTATAGAGTGTACAGCAAAACCATTTGTATCTGGGGTTCGAACCCGCAACCTTCTGTGCCCTAACAGTGACTGACCTCCGATGTTGTGCATTGTAATGACCACAGCTGCCAGTATTTTCCCCCCGTGCCCAAATGCCCTCTTCCCAAGCTGCTCATAGGCTCGAATTCCTGAAAAAAAAAAAACATAATTTTAGCACTGATCTTATCATTGTGCAAATGTGCAAAATGCAGTTCAGGTCATTTTTGAGAAATGTTTAAAGAAATGTGTAGTGAAGGGTCAGTGTAGGATTTTCAGTGTCAAGGACTTAATGTTGGTGTAAAAGACTCAGTGTTGAAGACCAGGGTAGAAGAATCAGTGTAAAATATTCAGTGTAGAGGACCCTGGGTAGAGAGCTTAGTGTGGATGACCCAGTTTAAAATATTCCATGTAGGTGACCCAGGGTAAAAACCTCAGTGCAGATGAATCAGTGTAGAAGAATCAGTGCAAATGATTCAGTGTAGAGGATCCAATTAAGATGCCTCAGTGTAGAGAGCTTAGTGTAGATTAACCAGTTTAAAAGATTCAGTGTAGATGACCCAAGGTAAGAGCCTCAGTGTAGATGAATCTGTGTAGAAGAATCACTATGAAAGACTCAGTGTAGGGAACCCTGTGTAGATAGCTTAGTGTGGGTGACCCAGTTTTAAAAATTCAGTGTAGATGAATCAGTGTGGAAGAATCACTATGAAAGATTCAGTGTAGATGATCCAGTGAAGGTGCCTCTGTGTAGAGAGCTTTGCTTAGATGAATTGGTGAAGATGATTCAGTGTGTAAGACTCGGTGTAGATGAATCAGTGTACGAGACTCAGTATAGGACATTCAGTGTACGAGACTCAGTATAGGACATACAGTGTAGAGGGCTCAGTATAGGACATACAGTGTAGAGGGCTCAGTATAGCTGTCTGGGTGCAGAGGGCTCAGTATAGGACATTCAGTGTAGAGGGCTCAGTATAGGACATGCAGTGTAGCGGGCTCAGTATAGGACATGCAGTGTAGAGGGCTCAGTATAGATGTCTCAATGCAGAGGGCTCTCACCTACAACTCCTGCACATTTCAGAAGAAGGTGAACAGAGTAGGCCGACAGAATGGCGATGCACGTCAGCAGGACCCTGCAGAGGACAGAAGCACACGCAGCCGTCATGCGGAGAGCACGCGTGTCCAGTCACCTTTGCGGATTCACAGGTTCTAAGCACGTGCCCAATTCAAGCGCTGTATGTCAGTGACGTAGGCCGGACGGGGCGCCCTAGGAGCCTTGTGAGCCTTGTGTGTCTATTTTAACCCCTCAGGGTCCACAGTGCCTCTGGTCCCGTCGTCTGGGTTATGAGTCATATGATTCATATGCACTGTTTTCATATATTCCCCCCTCCCTTTCTGGCTTTGGACGGGTTCCCCTCCCCACAGCCCAAACTGTTATTTCACCGACTCTGAAGATTGGAGTCCGTCCATTTTCCACTGCTGCTGCCAGACTCTCAGCCCTGTTTCAGCAGTCTGTTATACAGCCTGGTTCACATAATGACACTCCCACCCTCTGAACTGACACACTTCTGCAGAGAGTTACAGGACCAGTTACATGCAACACTTTCTGTACCAGTTACATGCAACACTTATTATACCAGTTACATGCAACACTTATTATACCAGTTACATGCAACACTTACAGGACCAGTTACATGCAACACTTACAGTACCTGTTAAATGTAACACTTACAGGACCAGTTACATGCAACACTTACAGTACCTGTTAAATGCAACACTTACAGGACCAGTTACATGCAACAGTTGCAGGACCAGTTACATGCAACACTTACAGTACCTGTTACATGCAACAGTTGCAGTACCTGTTAAATGCAACACTTACAGGACCAGTTACATGCAACAGTTGCAGTACCAGTTACATGCAACAGTTACAGGACCAGTTACACTCAACAGTTGCAGTACCAGTTACACTCAACAGTTGCAGTACCTGTTACACGCAACAGTTGCAGTACCTGTTAAATGCAACACTTACAGGACCAGTTACATGCAACAGTTGCAGGACCAGTTACATGCAACACTTACAGGACCAGTTACATGCAACACTTACAGTACCTGTCAAATGTAACACTTACAGGACCAGTTACATGCAACAGTTGCAGGACCAGTTACATGCAACACTTACAGTACCTGTTACATGCAACACTTACAGGACCAGTTACATGCAACAGTTGCAGTACCAGTTACATGCAACACTTACAGTACCAGTTACATGCAACAGTTGCAGTACCTGTTACATTCAACACGTACAGGACCAGTTACATGCAACAGTTGCAGTACCTGTTACATTCAACAGTTGTAGTACCAGTTACATTCAACAGTTGCAGTACCAGTTACATGCAACAGTTACAGGACCAGTTACACTCAACAGTTGCAGTACCTGTTACACGCAACAGTTGCAGTACCTGTTACATGCAACACTTACAGGACCAGTTCCACAGAGTTATAGGACAGATTACATGTTGCAGGAGGGGTCACATGTTACAGATGCAGGAACTGTTACATGTGATAGCTAAAGGAACAGTTACATGGAGAGTTACAGCATGACAAACACAGAGACAAACAGAGCAGTTGGTGAGCAGATAAAGTTGTGATTGGTGGCAATGGTGCTGGAGTGAAATCACTGGATATAAGGAAAGGGTTAACGTGGAATCCGTTTGCACTTCTGCACTGGAATGTGTCAGTAGCGCAAGCAGGCATCCAAACAGAGGGGATTAGCGGTCATCTCCTATCAGAGATCACAGGGAACATCGATGCCATCCTATAGAGGGTGGGGTTCGGGTTTGGGGGGTCATGGGGTGTCATGAGCACACAGAGGAACTCCTTCTCCCAGGCCACCAGTAGCACTGTGATCCAAGCAACTGGGTCTGAGCCAGACAGATCCCACTGACCACACCCACTATCAGCTTTCACCCCAAATGCCCCCCCCCCCACCCTGACAGCAGGGCCATGCTGACGGTAGCCCCGATGAGTCACAGGATTCGCGGTAACCAGCTGTCCCTGTCACTCCCGCTAAGGCATGGTCGGACCCACATGACCGGACTGAAACAGCCTGCCAGGCTATAGAGGCCATCAAACACATTGTGTTTTATTCAAATGTATAAACTCAAACAGAACTGTTCAACTGTATTGTATTATTATTATTATTATTATTATTATTATTATTATTATTATTATTATTATTATTATTATTATTATTCTGTACTGAGATAAAGTGGAGGGGATTACTGTGTACAGTTTAGTCACTCAGCAGACGTTTACCCAAACCGCCTTTCACAGTGAAAATAAATGTAACAAGGGCTAGCTGCGCAAAGTCACAGTCAAGGTACTTGATTAAAGACTTACAAGAGGAAGGGCCTGAAGGATTTTTAAAATGTAATATTATTATTATTATTATTATTATTATTATTATTATTATTATTATTATTATTATTGAAATGTTGAGGTGCAGTCTGAGAAGGTGAGTGTTTGGACATCTGTGGAAGACAGTGAATCTGCCTTGCTGATTGGTTGGGTGAGGTCATTCCATTGTCGGGGAAGGAGGTCAGAGCAGAGCCTCAGCCACAATAGCCAGCTGCCAGGAGCTCAGATAGATGGAGCCACCTGCTGGAGAGATGCTGGAATGAGAGGAGAGAGCCTGCCGGACCAAGGGGCCGCGGGACCGAGTGGCTGGAGGACCGAGTGGCTGCAGGACTGAGAGGCTGAGGGACCGAGAGGCTGCCAGACCGAGAGGCTAGGGGACCGAGAGGCTGGGGGACTGAGAGGCTGTGGGACCAAGAGGCTAGGGGACTGAGAGGCTGTGGGACCGAGGGGCTGGGGGACCGAGAGGCTGGGGGACTGAGAGGCTGTGGGACCAAGAGGCTAGGGGACTGAGAGGCTGTGGGACCAAGAGGCTAGGGGACTGAGAGGCTGTGGGACCGAGGGGCTGGGGGACCAATAGGCTGCAGGACTGAGAGGCTGTGGGACCGAGAGGCTAGGGGACTGAGAGGCTAGGGGACTTAGAGGCTAGGGGACTGAGAGGCTGTGGGACCAAGAGGCTAGGGGACTGAGAGGCTGTGGGACCAAGGGGCTAGGGGACTGAGAGGCTGTGGGACCAAGGGGCTAGGGGACTGAGAGGCTAGGGGACTTAGAGGCTGTGGGACCAAGAGGCTAGGGGACTGAGAGGCTAGGGGACCGAGAGGCTAGGGGACTGAGAGGCTAGGGGACTTAGAGGCTGTGGGACCAAGAGGCTAGGGGACTGAGAGGCTGTGGGGCCGAGGGGCTGGGGGACCAATAGGCTGGGGGACCGAGGGGCTGGGGGACCGAGGGGCTGTCTCAATGTGGTCTCAGCCTCTCAGTTAGTCATCCGCGGTCAGGCCGAGCTGTGTGTGACGGCCCAGCACTGACCCACACTAACCACACAGCACCACAGCATGGCAGCGATGAACCCTTCCGAGTCTGGCTGCCAGAACACAGCCACCACTCAACCCCGAGGAAGCCGTGTCTCAGGTGTGATGTGCACCTGGGCCATGTTTGAACTTAAAAGTGGCTGGTTACAGTTGGGCCACTTTTGGCCCAAAATTGAAATGGCACACAAACCTAAAACCTGGTTGGTTGGTGTTCTGGCCCATAATACATTTTCCTGTGCCATAACTGACCCTTCAGTGCCGGGATCATTCGGTATCTGGGGAGAGAGTGACCCAGCAGAGCTACTGACAGTGAATGATGCATCAATCTGTGGGGAACATCTTGCCAGGATGAACTAGAATTCTCTCTTCCCCAGGCTGAACTTAAGGCGGTGGGTGGACATTCAGGCTACATTATCAGCCAGGCTGGTAGAGCTGTGCTCCTGAAAGTGGGAGTCGAAGGGAAACTGAGAAGAAGAGTTGAGCTTCATTAGTCCAGTGATGACAGAGCAGGTCATCAGCAGAGATGTTGCGTAAAGTGAGAAGAAGATTGGGCCGAGCACAAAGCCCTGTGGAACACCTGTTAAGCCACCTGGTAGGATCCATTTAGCTTTAGTTTTTTTTTAGTTAAGTTTATGTCACAGAAAAATTAAGACAATACAAGAATACATCATGGCATAAATGTCAAATGTGATACAATAAAGCCACAAACTAATTTCCATTGTGGTCCATGATATGTTATCAGCAAAGATGACGGCCTGCTAGATGTAAGGCAAACATGTGATGGAGGATTCTGGGATGTTCATCTTCATAGGAGATGAGAGAAGGTTCCAGTGCTTCTCGGATTACCAACCATCCCCAATAGAAGCCCCCACCTTAGATAGGCAATATTACACATTTATCCAATCTTACTGGCTTAGCCAATAGTACAACACTGATTTCACTAATGTTACAGCACGGATGCCAACTTCTGTCATATTTTATTGAGTGACAGGATGTTCGTGAACATGGAGAGACCAAATACACACAATTCCCTTTTCCAAGAATACCTTGACTCAGGCTTATGGAGAACCCTCATCACCATTTCTAAATGAAGCATCACTCTGGTCTCTGTTGTATGACTGAAAGCAACATGTCATCACTTATAAAGAATTTTGGGAGGAGAGCATCTTTGTTCCCATGATACATTTTTCCATGATTGTGTGTGTGTGCGTGAGTTTGCACTTATGTATGGGTGGGTTTGTGTGTACATATGTATGTGTGTTTGTGTGTAGTGTGTATAATCTGTGTATGCGTGTGTATGCCCGTGTATGCATGTGTATGCGCGTGTATCCGTGTGTATGTGTGTGTGTGTATGTAAGTATGTATGTATGGGTTAGTTTGTGTGTATATACAGTATGTACGTGTGTTTGTGTGTAGTGTGTATAATTTGTGTATGCGTGTGTATGCCCGTGTATGCATGTGTATGCGCGTGTATCTGTGTGCATGCGTGTGTATGCGTGTGCATGCGTGTGTATGCGTATGCATGCGTGTGCATGCGTGTGTATGCGTGTGCATGCGTGTGTATGCGTGTGCATGCGTGTGCATGCGCTGGGTCACTTACAGGAAGAGGATGATCCCAGTGTTTGACATGGCGTACGCCAGCCCCAGAATACCGCTCCCCATGATGGCATTGCTGAGGTTGAAGACGGACATTCCAAAGGACGTCTTCCCTTCAAACTGTGAGGAGGACAGAGGCAGTCACTCACCATGCCTTCATCTGCACAGTGGGTCTTTTCTGCTTGCAGGTGTCTGAAAGACCATGTACTCACATCTGTAAACTGGACCTTCTTCTTCACCGCGGACTCATGTGGTAGAAACTCCTCTTGTTCCGTTGACATACTGTAATGTCCATTAAAGAGTGGAAATGAATACAAACAAACTCTTCTATACAAATAATATGCCCTGTAAATACTACAAAAAAGGTAAATAAATAATGGCTTCATGGTTGAAATGGGTATTACGATATCTACACGTAATCATGACAATATGGTTTAACTGACAAAATGTATATCGCATTCATAAAATAGGGATATATTTTTTCATGTTATCCCTATTTTATAAATGCTGCTCTTACAGTGACTCTGCCACTCTGCCACTCAACTCTCACTGTGACTGTGCCACTCTACTCTCACTGTGACTGTGCCACTCTGCCACTCTACTCTCACTGTGACTGTGCCACTCTACTCTCACTGTGACTGTGCCACTCTACACTCACTGTGACTGTGCCACTCTACTCTCACTGTGACTGTGCCACTCTGCCACTCTACTTTCACTGTGACTGTGCCACTCTACTCTCACTGTGACTCTGCCATTCTGCCACTCTACTCTCAATGTGACTCTGCCACTCTGCTCTCATTGTGACTCTGCCACTCTGCCACTCTACTCCCACTGTGACTCTGCCACTCTGCCACTCTACTCTCACTGTGACTGTGCCACTCTACTCTCACTGTGACTCTGCCACTCTGCCACTCTGCCACTCTACTCTCACTGTGACTGTGCCACTCTACTCTCACTGTGACTCTGCCACTCTGCCACTCTACTCTCACTGTGACTCTGCCACTCTGCTCTCATTGTGACTCTGCCACTCTGCCACTCTACTCTCACTGTGACTCTGCCACTCTGCCACTCTACTCTCACTGTGACTGTGCCACTCTGCCACTCTATTCTCACTGTGACTGTGCCACTCTACTCTCACTGTGACTCTGCCATTCTGCCACTCTACTCTCAATGTGACTCTGCCACTCTACACTCTACTCTCACTGTGACTCTGCCACTCTGCTCTCACTGTGACTCTGCCACTCTGCTCTCACTGTGACTGTGCCACTCTGCCACTCTACTCTCACTGTGACTGTGCCACTCTACTCTCACTGTGACTCTGCCACTCTGCCACTCTACTCTCACTGTGACTCTGCCACTCTACTCTCACTGTGACTCTGCCACTCTACACTCTACTCTCACTGTGACTCTGCCACTCTACTCTCACTGTGACTTTGCCACTCTACTCTCACTGTGACTTTGCCATTCTACACTCTACTCTCACTGTGACTCTGCCACACTACTCTCACTGTGACTGTGCCACTCTACTCTCACTGTGACTCTGCCACTCTACACTCACTGTGACTCTGCCACTCTACTCTCACTGTGACTGTGCCACTCTACTCTCACTGTGACTCTGCCACTCTGCCACTCTACTCCCACTGTGACTCTGCCACTCTGCCACTCTATTCTCACTGTGACTCTGCCACTCTGCCACTCTACTCCCACTGTGACTCTGCCACTCTGCCACTCTACTCTCACTGTGACTCTGCCACTCTGCCACTCTACTCTCACTGTGACTCTGCCACTCTGCCACTCTACTCTCACTGTGACTCTGCCACTCTACTCTCACTGTGACTCTGCCACTCTGCTCTCATTGTGACTCTGCCACTCTGCCACTCTACTCCCACTGTGACTCTGCCATTCTGCCACTCTACTCTCAATGTGACTCTGCCACTCTGCTCTCATTGTGACTCTGCCACTCTGCCACTCTACTCCCACTGTGACTCTGCCACTCTGCCACTCTACTCTCACTGTGACTCTGCCACTCTATTCTCACTGTGACTCTGCCACTCTGCCACCCTACTCTCACAGTGACTCTGCCACTCTACTCTCACCATGATGACCTTAAAAGAGCAGGGTCCTGGGGTGCAAAGGGGGTGCAGGGTGTTATAGACAGATTTACCTGTCCTCCAGCATGACCTTCTCTGAGCCCGTGTCCATACTGCTGCTGCTGTTGGAGAACATTTGCAGCTCCAAACTGCGTTGAGACTCCATCAGAGCAGGCTGGAACAGCTGATTCTGAAATGACCCTCAACTGCAGAGACAATCTGGAAAGAGCCAGAAAGGGGAGAGGTAAAGTCACCTGTGTTAACAACTGAGTAGAGAGATCATAGGTGGGGGGGGGGGGGGGGGGGGGGCAGGACTGAAGGCTGGCTGGCGAATGTGGGGGCTCTTGGGGGGAGGGGGGAGGTGCCTCCAGCTATGAAAATGATAAACATATCCATCATCGTATCCATGCAATACATTACAACAATAATAAAATAACGACAATATATTTTAAAACTGTGTAACCATGCAATATATCATTGGTAATAGTTTGTATATTTTAAAGTTTTTTTAAGTATTTTTAAGATAAAATATTTTATTTGAAAACATTTTAGCGTATTAAAATTTCATAAGGTCCATGCATGCTTTTTTCAACTGTGAGAGACATTAAAGCCCTGTGATCTGAGCACACACACACACACACACACACACACACACACACACACATACGCAGACACACACATGCATGCACAAACACACACGCACACACAAACACACACGCACACACACACACATATGCAGACACACACATGCGTGCACAAACACACACACACACACACACACATATGCAGACGCACACACGCGTGCACAAGCACACACATACACACACACACACATACGCACTCACGCACACACACACGCGTGCACACACACACACACACACACAAGTAGATCACCTGTCTTTTCCCCACACCCTGTCACACCAGTCACACCAGACCACACTCCCAGTAGGGAAATTCACATGTCAGAACAAGAATGAGGACAGTCTCTCTCATTCTCTCTCCCTCTGCCTTTTCATTCTGTCTTTTTCCCTCCTTCTCTCCCTCAATATCTGAATCTTTCTCTCGCGCTCTTTCTCTCTCTCTCCCTCAAATTTCAAATTCAAATGCTTTATTGGCATGACATATTTAAAAATACATATTGCCAAAGCGCAGTGACAACAGCAATCAACTACAGTAAGAATATATAATCAAAAAGAAAAAAGAAGACAAGCAGCAACAACAATAACAGCACAAATGATAGGAACATAATACTTATTATCTATTAAGTTAACTGAATTAAATTAATTGGAAAGTATTTTCTCTCTCTCTTTCTCTGTCAGTCAGTGAAAAACAAAGCTTGTTCAATAAAACGACACCTTCCACATAGGTTTCCTGTCTACTTCAGGAAATAGAGAGGTATATTCAAAATAAGTGATTTGATTGGGTTCTGGAAACAGCCTATGGTATTGTTAAGTCTCCTTGTTTGGAATAGTTCTTGGTCACCCACTCCTGGCTGCTATTCTGTAATTGAGTACTATGCCCATCAGTGGTGGCGAGTTTCCTCTTATGTTTATAACCTGCATTGTCCTTGTGATCATCAGACCGAAACTATCTGGGTGGCAGACATGGCTGCCAGTGTTTGAGACTGTGAGTGGATAATCTTAGAACACATAGTTTTATTGTGCACTATACTCCATGCATGTAGCAAACTGGAAATGCAATATACATTTAACACAAGACCTTTAATATAAGACATGTAACATAAGACATTTAACATAATACATTTAAAATATCAGCTTTTTTCCATTTTAATTTATGAATATAAGGCTTAGAAACCACAATAGTGTAACTCAATTCATGATTAGCTTATGTTATGAAAATACTTAGTCGCACTGTGGAGTCGATACATACTCAGGGGACTGTAAAGAGTGCAGTACAAACAGCTGTGAGTCAAAAAAGCTGCCAGCTTGGTAGCAATTCTGACACATTTAAAGATTGTGAGCTGTGTTTCCACTGGCTCCTGCATACATGGGACTGGATCCAAAGTTACCAGAAATAAATGGCATTGCAGGGCAGAATATACAATGCTGAGAAGCAGTGAGTTTGGAGTCAGACGCACTAGGCCACGTAAGGTCACTCAACACCATTCTAACTTTACCTCCTGCCATAGTTTACCTAACACAAATCCTTCTATAAACGCTTGGATTAAATGTGATCCTACTGCCCCATTCTTTTCACAAACCCCAAAACAAACCCCAAAAACAATTGACTCTGGGTGGAATGCATAATTATACAGCGAGAATTGCGGCGCACATTTTATGACCGCTGTGTGCGTTTCCTGCCACAGTAACCGTAGTTACTGTAACCACCATGCGTCTCTGATCCAGATGGGTGCTGTGGATGTAAGATCTCTCATTTCTCATGCGGAGCTGCACCCTTAACAGTAATGCATGGCTGCAGGGCAGAGGTGCTGTTCTGCTGTGGGGCATAGAGAATGCTGGGTTGGAAGGCACAGTGACTGTTGGGTGTGCTGTGTGCCATACTGCAGGGCTTAGTGCTTACTAAGCTTAGAGTGTCCTGTGTTTTTGGGATGTTTCATGCAAACTTGTTTTTTTTAACAACTTCACCAGAGATAAATGCACATCACACAACCAACTTGACTCAAGAAACTATACATGTGACAGTACACCATAACCTCCTTCACCAGAGAAATACATAGATTTAGCAATACAACATAACCCCCTTCACTTGAGAAAATATACACTTGACAGTACACCATAACCAGCTGTATTACAGAAAATGCTAGATATGCCAACAATACAAGCTGATTCTTGGAAAGTAAAAAAAATTTCAGAAAGCAAAAAACATTCAGAAAGTAAAAAATTAGAAATAATGAATATTGCTTTGGCAAGAACCTGAGATGAAAAGTCACCAGACTATGTTGAAAATGTCCATCCAATGGCAACTGGAGAACCTGCACAATCTATATAAAAACTTTAGAAACTCCTCAGGACTGGAAATAAAGCGATATGAGTAAGAAAGGAATTTGTTCTGAGCCAGAAAAGCATAGGCCTTTGAGTTTAACATACATTGCTTATAAAACTTGGAATCTATCATTAGGTATAAGTTATGAGTTTGTCTTGGATTCTGGCACCATCAGGGGGGCCATATCTTACAAATCTTTTTTTTTTTTTTTACATTTTTTGTTTGTTTGAGGTTTAGACTCTTTTGACCTTCTGACTGTACTCTATGTACTGCATGTACACTTAAAGAAGGCAGAAAGCACCACTAAAGGTGGCAATAAGAGGGATAGCATCTGAGCAGACTGTTGTAGGAATTCCCCAGGGACCAGTTACAGGACCTCTGCCTTTTCACATAAATAAATAGCCTTTGTAAGCGTAACAGTGACACAACAATTTGCTTGCCTTTGATTGCAATGTAAAATGAACTCAGGAAACGAGAATACAAAAACTGTTCAGGTGGTCATATAATAACACAAGACAAGTTTTAACTGTAAAAATCCCGAAATGAGCAGTTAATTGTCGAATGAAATGTATTGTTTAAAAAAAGGTAGAGGGCAGGAAAGGTTTCTCGGGTTTCGATGGCCCGTTCTCCAGCTGAGAGCCGTGGGATGCATACGTGGCCGAGAGCGCTCCAGTTCTGGGGCAGCTCCAGGTTCAGCTCCACGCAGCGTTTATAATACCCAGCAGCTGCCGCAGATCTCAGCCTTGAGAGCTGGCTGGTCTCGCAGGGTCAGGCGCAGGACTGCATGCGTTTGTGTGCGTTTGCGTGTGACTGCACATCTGCAGATATGGAAACGGGAACAGGACTGCACGACAGCCTCGTGGAACATGCTGCAGTGGACTCTAATGCTCAGTGTTGCTCAGTCAGTGCTGCTCAGGGCTGCTCAGTGCTGCTCAGTCAGTGCTGCTCAGGGCTGCTCTGTGCTGCTCAGTCAGTGCTGCTCAGGGCTGCTCAGTGCTACTCAGTCAGTGCTGCTCAGGGCTGCTCAGTGCTACTCAGTCAGTGCTGCTCAGGGCTGCTCAATGCTGCTCAGTCTGTGCTGTTCAGGGCTGCTCAGTGCTGCTCAGTCAGGGCTGCTCAGTGCTGCTCAGTCAGTGCTGCTCAGGGCTGCTCAGTGCTGCTCAGTCAGTGCTGCTCAGGGCTGCTCAGTGCTGCTCAGTCAGTGCTGCTCAGGGCTGCTCAATGCTGCTCAGTCAGTGCTGCTCAGGGGTGCTCAGTGCTGCTCAGTCAGTGCTGCTCAGGGCTGCTCAGTGCTGCTCAGTCAGTGCTGCTCAGGGCTGCTCAGTGCTCTTCAGGGCTGTTCCAGCACACTCCTTTTCCTCGTTCTGCCTCTGTCACCTCCGCCCTGCTGCACATTCGCGCACAGGCTGAGAGGGAAATTTCCAGGCCGTTTAAGGGGACGCAAGAGACACGTGAGCTGCAGCCTTCCCCCTCCTTTCTTATCTTTAGACTTCCCCCGTTCAGCTGAGTACAGAACTGTGTTTCCCATACTGAGGCCTGCAATCTCACTGAGCACAGTCAGCAGGGACAACAGAGGAGGTGCAGAGAAGAGCAGTGAGGAGGTGAATGAAGAGGAGCAGTGAGGATGTGAATGAAGAGGAGCAGTGAGGAGGTGAATGTAGAGGAACAGTGAGGAGGTGAATGTAGAGGAACATTGCAGAGGTGAATGAAGAGGAGCAGTGAGGAAGTGAATGTAGAGGAACATTGCAGAGGTGAATGAAGAGGAGCAGGGAGGAGGTGAATGTAGAGGAGCAGTGAGGAGGTGAATGTAGAGAAGCAATGAAGAGGTGAACGTAGAGGAACAGGGAGGAGGTGAATGAAGAGGGGCAATGAGGAGGTGAATGTGGAGGAACAGGAAGGAGGTGAATGAAGAAGAGCAATGAATGAGAGTGAGGAGGTGAATGTAGAGGAACATTGCAGAGGTGAATGAAGAGGAGCAGGGAGGAGGTGAATTTAGAGGAGCAGGGAGGAGGTGAATGTAGAGGAGCAATTAAGAGGTGAACGTAGAGAAGCAGTGCAGAGGTGAATGAACAGGAGCAATGAGGAGGTGAATGAACAGGAACAGGGAGGAGGTGAATAAAGAAGAGCAATGAGGAGGTGAATGAACAGGAGCAGGGAGGAGGTGAGTGGTGGAACCATGGGGTACACAACATGTTGATATAAAGACTTTGAAAAAACTATCCTTGAAATTAACAAATAACATCACTTTAAAAACACAAATAAACAATATTGCTAATCATAATCATCATCATCAGTTGCTTACTTGCCATCTTCTGCAAAAAGCAAACATTAAAATAGCCATTTTATTTGCCATTGGGTTTCTTTCCCTTATCCATACATGGCATAAGAAATTACTAGACACAGCTTCGAGACAGCCAACATCTCACAAATTATGTCAGTAGAAGTCAGTCTGGACGTATTAAAGCTTTTGTATGAGCCCAATGACATCAATATTTGGTTACATTTTTCACAAGCCTGAGTGATCCATTATTTTCCTTTCCCCACTGCCGAACTTTCCCAGACTGTAACATGCGGTTTATAGTTTTTCCAGACAGGAGAGAAGATGTGAAGTTGCAGTTTCAGTAACATGAGAAAGTTTCCCCTTTAGCTTGAACATTTATTTTGAATAATATCCACAAAATGTGTATGTACCACTGTATTCATACTAACTATAAGGACAAAAGAAATATATGGAATACATGGAAAGATAAACATTGAGTAACATTTTCTATTTTGAACTCTATTTCTGCTACATGGACCATAACACAGAATTCACACCTAACACCAATAAAAGCAGGAATAATAAACTAAGAACATGCACACACATCTTCAATAGGCGGTATTATTCCTTACAAAGATCAACCCACCGGATCAATTGCGATGAATTTTAATTTATCTAAATAAGATTTCAGAGGGATGCAAATATTAAAATATTCATTTTAACTGCATTCAAAGTCAGGTAAATTCTGTACTACATTTGATTCTGGTTTTTAAATGATCTATTTGGATATCTTTCCTTAGATACAAAAGCAAACAATATTTTTTTTAAAAAACAGTAATACTCCCGTGACTCATTTGGAAGGCTTGAACAGTATTCTGGTCTGTTTGTGAACGGGACAGGGGTTTGTCCCGAAATGCTTTCTCTCTGAATCAGGACACAAGAGCAGACTCGTCAGAGGCTGTGCACCCGCTAAATTCCCACTTCCAGGAAATTTTTTATTGGCTGTGAAAAGGCTGCCAAACATTTCAGGTGCACTGACATACCACAGGTTGTGTCACCTTTGTTGCATAAGACCGCAGCGGGAGCCTTGTTCAATAACCGTGCCCAAACTTGCCATGACTCTGTGTCAGTATGACATTTCCATAGTGACATTTACATAGAGTGCTGCTTCCACTGTTTCAACACGGGTCTCTGAGATAAAGAGAAAAACCACCACTTCTGCACAACAGCTTTACAATGTGTCCGAATTTATAGACAGCCTTATTGCATTTGCAAGCAATGTAATTTTTCTACATTTTGACACTTGCAACATGTCATGTGTGGCTGCTACAGGCCCCAGTCACCTGAAATGGCTTAATTTTATTTATTATGTGAAGGAACACCAGTGATAGACCTATGAGATCCTCCAGTATCAATGCCCCAGGATTTAAAATATTACTGAATTATGCAGGTAATTGCAAACGTACTGGGACAGGGACACAATTTTTTGTTGTATTGGCTCTGCACTTCAGCACATTGGATTTGAAATAAAAAATTGAGGTTAAAGTGCAGACTGCCAGCTTTAATGTGAGGGCATTTACATCCATATTGGGTGACCCATGTAGGAATTACAGCACTTTTAGATGTAGCCCCCCCCCATTTTAGGGGAGGGAAAGTAATTGGACAATTAGCTGCTCAGCTGTTTCTCAGCCGCCTGTGTGTCTTTGCACAGGAAAGCTAAAAAAAGGTCAGGAGTTGGTTCAAGATGTGGAATTTGCATTTGGAATCTGTTGCTGTTGTCTCTCAAGATCCATCCATCTATTATCCATACCCACTTGGTCAGGGTCACGGGGGTGCTGGACCCTATCCCAGCTTGCATTGGGTGAGAGACAGGAAGTCTCTCAACATAAGGACCAAATAAGTGCCAACGCTAGTAAAACAGGCCATCACGAGATTGAAAAATCAGAATAAATCGATCACAGGCTTTGCCAAAACATTTGGTGTGTCAAAATCAATGATACAATGATACAAGAAGCTAGAAAACAACCTGGTACACCACAGAAGACCACCATATACTTTTAATTGCGAAGAAAAACCCCTTTTCAGCTGTCAAACAGGTCAAGAGGGTGTAGGCACTACACCAGCATAACATAATTTTGTGGAGCATTGGAGTTTAGAGTTTAGAAACAGGTTAGAGTTTGCTAAAAAAATATATATATATATATATATATAAAAAACTGAACAGATTAGAAGAGTATTAACTTGTACCAAATGATGGAAAGAGGAAAGTGTGGAGAAGGAAAGGAACAGGCTCACTTGTCTTCAGTGATGATGTGACTGCTGATGACAGCACCAGGATGAATTCTGAAGTGTACAGAAACATCTGCTCAGATCCAACCAAATGTATCATAGGACAGTGCTTCACCTTGCAGCAGGACAAATATCCCAAACACATCGCTAAACCAAACAAGGAGCTTTTCAGGGCTGAAAACTGGAATGTTCTTGACTGGCTAAGTCAATCACTTGTCCTGAATCCAACTGAACATGCATTTCACTGGCTGAAGACAAGACTGGACACCCCAGAAACAAGCAGGAACTGAAGATGGCTGCAGGGCAGGCCTGACAGAGCATCACCAGGGAAGATACCCAGCGTCTGGTGATGTCTATGGGTCACAAACTTCAGGCAGTCATCAAGTGCAAAGGATTTGCCACCAAGTACTAAATATGATTAACTTATTTCTAATTGTGTTCATTTGTCCAACTATTTTTGCTCCACTAAAATGGGATGACTATGTATAAAAGGGCTGTAATTCCTGCACTGGTCACCTGATATGGATGTGAATACCCTCAAATTAGGGCTGAGAATCTGCACTTTGCCCTCATATTCATCATTTTATTTCAAATCCAATGTGCTGGAATACAGAACTGAAAAAGCAAAAGATTGGGTCCCTGTCCCAATACGTTTGCAATTACCTGCATAATTCATTGATATGTTGAATCCTGGGGCATTTATATTGGAGGATCTCATAGGTCTATCACTGGTGTTCCTTCACATACTAAATAACGAAGTCATTTCAGGTGGCCGGGGCCTGTAGCAGCAGGTGTCACACATGACATGTTGTACGTGTCTTTCCCCCCGCTTGATAGTTTTTTCGTCCCACTAGGAAGTTTTCTTTTACCTCGCTGCTTTTGGGAATACAGGCCTGGTTCTGAGCTCAAGCCTCCTTCTATTACTCTGGAAAACGTCTTTGGGACTTCTCTGTAAAAAGCGGTACACAATGCTCGCTCTGTCTTCCCCTATAGTAGGACTCCTACCCTCACCATGTTAACACACCGTCTCTAGGTCCACCATATTCCTCACTATGCTCTCCAGCCACGTTACCATATTCCTAACCTTGCTATCAATTTAAAATCCCCATATTCCCAACCCTGTTCTCAAAACCTGGTCAGCATATTCCCAATATTCCCAACTCTGCCCTCAAACCCCAGTCACCATATACCCAATATTCCCAACCCTGCTCTCAAACCCTGCTCCGCATATTCCCAGTCCTGCGCTTTAATCCCCAGTCACCATATTCCCAACCATTCTCACGATCCTGGGCCACGGTGTTCCCGACACTGCTCTGGAACCCATGCTCCCAGCCCCCCTCCCCCCACCCTCCCCCCTCCCCCCTCCCCCCTCCCCCGCAGCTCATTTGGAAACCTACAGCTGCCGCAGGTCTCTGTCATTCTGTCAGTGATCAGATCGCTGAGTGCCTCTCAGATTGCTGTGGAAGTTTTGGATTGGTTACCCACATGCACCCTACTCAGGTGGGGGAGGGGAACTGCGAGACCGTTGAGCTACAGGGTGGTGGAACAGCTCCTGCTCCACATGAATTATGGCTGCAAGTGGTCTGACCTGTATAGGCTGAATGGAAAAGAGTCTAAAGTATGCACGAAGAACAGATATTCTTCCACAAAAAGAGAAAACCAGCAAGCAGAACCTCAAAAGACACGGTTTTCCCATGGTGAGCACTGACCGTTGTTAAAAATATGCAGCGTTCTCACTGCAAGCACTGCACATCAGGAATGCCACACTGCATTTGAAAACTTGCCAAAGTGACCCAAAATCCCCTCTCTCTGTGAATGAAGAAGTGAAGCGTAGTGTTGCCTGAATCAAGACTGCACCTCTGTTAAGAACGGCCCGTCAGCTCAGCCAATCAAGTTTGTTAAAACAGACATCCCGGGAAAAGAAGTTAATCTGTCAGAACCACTCACCCTTGTTGAAGATCCAAGGGATCCAGGTGGGAGATATGGAACTCTTGTCCTCAATGTTTTTACTCATAGAATCCGCCTCAAGGCTCCCAGCTTCTGCACGGCTGCTAGTCCGACATCCAGCCAGTCAATGGGTGATATTCTCTTAAAAGCACATGAGTGAGAGACAGAGAGATAGTAAAGAGAGAGCTGGAGAGTGAGAAAGAGAGAGGGAGAGGGAGAGGGAGAGAGCACATAGTTGAGGGAGAGTGAATACTGTAACGCCCATATTTAACCCTTTCTCTGCTTCTCTCCTGATCAGAGTGTTCCGGAATATTATGACATTTGCCTACCTGGGGGAGCGCAAGGCTGTTCTTCAGATCAAATCAAACCAACGTTATCTGCACAGCGCTTTTAACAGAGAACAGGCACAGAGACGCTTTGCAGAGCCACAGAAGCAGAACTGAGAGAACACCAGGTCTTAATCCCCCAAAAAGCAAACAGTGAGGTAAAAAATAAATAAATAAATAAATAAATATCCCCAGTAGTAAGAGGAAAAACGGGGGTTCTGGAAGTGAAACTCAAGCACATTTTATGACAAACTGCAAGTAAATTACATTACATTGATTTAGCAGACGCTTTTATTTAAAGTGACGTACAAAAGTGCATATCATGGTCATTAAACAACTACAAAACACAGGTTCACTAAGGTATGATACTCATTTCATACAGCTATTTCTAGCCAAGAATACAGTTCCGTTCACACAGAGAACACTACTCTGACCTAACTTATGCCAAGTCAAGCTAGGCAGAAGAAAAAGCTACAATATTAGGACAATACAAATTACAAAAAATGCTGGAAGGGGGTACATGTAACATGGGCGTCATGAAAGGCCAGATTTAAAGTGAAGTGATATACGGAGTGGTGGCAGTTAGTCCAGGTAAAGATTGAAGAGGTGCATCTTCAGACCACCGTGGAAGATGGGTAGTGAGGGAGAGGTTCGAAGAGGGACAAGGAGTTCGTTCCACCACTGGGGAGCTAGGGTGGAGAAGCTCTGTGAAGCCATGGTGCCTAAATGGTGCCTAATCTTAAAAACATGACTTGTGTGCAGTAGAGAGAGAACAGCAGATGGTCTATTATAAGAGCAAGGTGTAGGAGTCCAGTACAGTATAGGAATACTATATGATAGAGAAGGACTGTAGTGTGATGTAAAAGAGAATGATGTGGTATCAGAGTGAGCATAATGTGGAATTAGACAATGCTCTTCATTTACTCCTTACCAGGGCCCAGAATCCTTTTAAAATGTGCACACTGGCCAAACACTTTCTATATATTATTTGTAAAATAACATCTGAATATGATTACATTAGTATTAGTATAAATAATTTGGATGGGCCCTACGGTCAGGAATTTAATCCTAACTGTGTCCTAACAAGGCAATGCAAATTTGGCTCTATTCTTCCTGCCCAGTGATGAGAGTGTGTTCAGTGTGTGAATCTGTGTGTGTGTTCAGAGTGTGATGAGTGTATGTGTTCAGTGTGTGAATCTGTGTGTATGTTCAGAGTGTGATGAGTGTATGTGTTCAGTGTGTGAATCTGTGTGAATCTGTGTGTATGCTCAGAGTGTGAATCTGTGTGCATGTTCAGTGTGTGAATCTGTATGTGTGTTCAGTGTGTGAATCTGTGCGTGAATTTGTGTGTATGTTCAGTGTGTGAATGGGTGTGTGTGTGGGTTCAGTGTGTGTATGTTTGTGCATGTTCAGAGTGTGAATCTGTGTGTGTGTTCAGTGTGTGAATTTGTGTGTGCATGTTCAGTGTGTGAATCTGTATGTGTGTTCAGTGTGTGTATCTGTGTGTGTGTGTGTGTGTGTGTGTGTGTGAATTTGTGTGTGCATGTTCAGTGTGTGAATCTGTGTGTATGTTCAGTGTGTGTATCTGTGTGTGTGTGTGTGTGTGTGTGTGTGTGTGTGTGAATTTGTATGTGTTCAGGGTGTGAATTTGAGTGCATGTTGTCACACTTTATCAGATAAACTGTTGAATAATTTTGGGTTGTGGCTGAACAGCTTGTTTGAAGGAGCACAGACTTTGGTCATTTAGTTGGTTGGTTAGAGCTATCTGTATGGCTGCCCATATACACACCAGGGCAAGCAGACACAGTGTCTTATCTGCTGCTTGCGTATATATATCATCATATATCATCTTTGTTGGGAGGCTAAAAGCAAAGGCCACCACCAATTAACCTGTTGTTGGTGTATTCTTCCATAGTTTTTCTGTCACCTCCTCCCCCGTATCTCTTCCTCTCTCTCTGGGTGTTACCCTTTACCCCCCTCTCAACCCTCTGATGACTGAGATCACTCTGTGTAGAACAAGCCCGCACCTGTGCGCTGGGGCTACCTGAGCAGCAGCGGGGGCTGAGCAGTGTGCATTCCCTGCACAGCTCATACAGGCCCGGGGCCTGTATCACAAAACAGCATAACTGAGTTAGCTGGGTAACTGTGCTGAGTAAAACCCAGCACAGCTCCTTTTTTTACTGCAGTCCATGTCCCAGTCTTGGGATGGCTCCGGGTTTTACTCAGCACTGTTACCCGGCTAACTCAGTAATCGTGCTTTGTGAAACAGGGCCCTGCCCTATCCCTGAAGCTGCATGATCTGGGTCCCGAACTCAGGGGAATATTAACGGCCATGTCCCAAAGACACACAGCTGCAACGTGTGCACACATCACATATCAGCATCATGTCTCTGCAATGATGATGACGGTTATTCTGATATTGACAGGGAGTTTATTTTGCCTCACGGAAGTCGGAGGAGACGATGAAGGGGATCAGAGCACAAGTGGCAATGTCAGGAGAGTTAGAGAAGGAGTGGATCAGTTAAGACTCTGGTAAGCAAAAACAAGGCTCTGATGCCCATTGGAGGGAGCGGTGTTAAAGTTAACATTCTGCAGTGTTAAAGATCACATTCTGCAGTATTAAACTTAACATTCTGCAGTGTTAAAGTTAACATTCTGCAGTTTTAAACTTAACATTCTGAAGTGTTAAAGTTGACATTCTGAAGTGCTAAAGTTGACATTCTGCTGCCTTAAACTTAACATTCTGCAGTGTTAAACTTAACATTCTGCAATGTTAAACTTACCATTCTATAGTGTTACAGTGAACATTCTGTAGTGTTAAAATGAACATTCTGAAGTGTGATAGTGAACTTATAGCAGGGTAAAAGTGAGCACTGAGCAATGTTAAATTCAACATAGTATGTTCATCTATAAGCGGATAGAACACGATGATTCTCTTCCTCTCTGCTTTAAATTGACTCCCAGATATAGACCATTACATGAAGTGCATATACGAGAATATATGGCACGACAGGGTGATCAGCCCAAGGCTTTATGCTCTCCCTAGTATTACACAAAGGGATAGCCTCTCTCTCTCTCTCCCTCTCTCTCTCTCTTTCTTTCTATCCCACCCCTCGCTTCTCTCTCTCTCAATAACAGTAGTTCAGCATTCATTTGTTGTGTGCGTGTACGCATGCATTTGTGTGTGTGCGTGCGCATGTATGTATGTGCATGTATGTGTGCGTGTGTGTGTGTGCGTACGCATGCATGTCTGTGTGTGCCTGTGTGTGTGTCTCTGTGTGCATGGACTACGCTTCTAAGTTCAGATGCTTCAGCTTCCCTTCCTCTTACCTCATTGGACTGAAGATTGGAGTTCCCCTGAAACCAGACATAAGCAGGCCAATATTCCCCCGCTGTCTGAGGTGCTGTTTTTGGGTGAAGTGGAGGCAGGGGTGGTACGTGTCTGGGAGGGAGTGGGGCAGAGAGAATGTGTGCCCCCCAGCACAAAGGTGGGAGGTGAGGGATACCTGTCACATGACATGCAGCCCCTCCCAGCCCACCTCGCTTCCTGTCTCGCAAACACAGGTCAATGCTGGGAGGAGCCAAGACACACTCCATCGACAGCAACACTCTGCCTCATCCAAACACACTGGGCCGATTGTGGGCTGTGAATCCACTCACATTTTCCACATTTCCCTCTTAGCCCACAGGGGAGTAAGCCCATTACACTGCTCTTACGTAAGAGTTTGGCTTACCTTTTCAAGTTACATCAGGCCCTGTACACACACGCACACACACACACGCACACACACACCTACACATACACACACTCACGCACACACACACACACACCTACACTCACACACACACACACACACACACACACACCTACACACACACACACAAAGCTCCTCTGTGCTGCTGCTCAAATAACATGAACCCAGATCCAGACTTAAAAAACAAAAATAAAAAACCTTGACAGAATTGAGGAAAAAATATTGGTTCAAATAATAAAAGATAAAGGTTGAAGCATAACCAATAAGAATGAAGAGTTTAAAGTATTTATCAGCAATATTGATCAACAAAAAACCCCTCACCTTTAAAAACTGTTTAATTGCACAAATGGCTATGTCAAAATAACCTTTTTACACGGTATGTAGCTTTGCCAGTTGGACACACTTAACTTGGGCAATAGTCAATGTTAAATTGTGAAGCAACACTGCCCCTTACTGGCCCTATATAGAATCGACCACAGTAAATCTGTATATGACAGGGCCTCTCAACCATGATTCTGGGTAGCCACAGGGTCTTCTGCCCTTTGATGTTAATCAGCTTTAAATTGACTAATTAAACTAGCTGATGACACAGTTCACTCACCTCATTTGGTTTTTTGGGTCTGCAAAACCGGGCTGCGTTTTTGAAGTTCACTTCCTGTGCGTTTTTGAAGCTCACTTCCTGGTCTTGTTGAGAGACATTGCCCACGAGCAGCAGTCCAGTGTAGGGGCTTCAGCCACCCATTTCTATGTTAGTCAATTGCAACGAATCAGGGACAGTTTGGGTCACTGCCGAGTCACTGTATCTCACCCGCATGGTGGACGACCGGACTTCATGCCCATACAAGGGTCTCCCTTTTCCCTGCTGTGAAGTCTCTGGCTCCAGTTTGTACAACATGGCGGCGCCCACAAACTGCACTTCCTGGGCTTCAAAACACTTTTCACCAAGCCCGTGGAGAGTCAATGGGTGACGTCACAGTGACTTGGTCAATATTCTTTTGACAGTCTATGAAACAAACACGTGACTTTCAAGGACCAGGGTTGGAGACCTCTGGTACACTACATAAGTGCCCCCCCCCCCAACAGAAGACATGATAATCGGTCTGCCTGTCATCATCTTTACTCTTTCTTTACACTCTCCAATGCAGTTAGACAAGCGTATTTTATTTAACGGAGTGTAGCACAGTGGGTAAGGAACTGGGCTTGTAACCGAAAGGTCGCCGGTTCGATTCCCGGGTAAGGACACTGCCGTTGTACCCTTGAGCAAGGTACTTAACCTGCATTGCTTCAGTATATATCCAGCTGTATAAATGGATACAATGTAAAATGTTATGTAAAAGTTGTGTAAGTCGCTCTGGATAAGGGCGTCTGCTAAATGCCTGTAATGTAATGTAACTCCATAAAACTGTATAAGTGTAGTAACCCTCAAATCATTTAAAAAGCAAAAATCATTCTTTATTTCCTTTTTCCTATTCATAGCAAGCATATGAGAGTGTGAAAACTACAGACAGTAAAAAGGTTGTTATAGTATAGTACAGTGGGTAGCACTGTCGCCTCACAGCAAGTAGGTTGTGGGTTTGAATCTGGCCTGGGCCTTTCTGTGTGGAGTTTGCATGTTCTCCCCATGGACGGGTTTCCTCCAGGTACTCCGGTTTCCTCCTACAGTCCAAAGACTTGCAGGAAGGCTAATTGGAGACTCTAAATTGCATAGGTATGAGTGTGTGAGTGAATGGTTAGTGAATGGTATGAGTGCCTGTCCAGGGTCTATTCCTGCCCCAGCACCCCCCCGTGACCCTGACCAGGATAAGCAGGTATAGATAATGGATGGATGGATGGATATTTACTTGCTTTGTGTAATTTATTTAGCTGAATAACTACTTATGTCTTGATGTTTTGTGACTGAAGCGTTCAGTAATTTGCTATTATCTCCAGGCCCCCCAGCAGCCCCCTGAGGCCCCCTTTTGGGCTCCTGCCCCCCCGTTGAGAGCCTCTATATTACATAATACAAGACCTGCACTTAGAATGTGCAAAGGTGTATACACGGTACTGCCATGCTGCCTTCCTCAGCGAAGTGGCAAAAAAAATAAGTTCCACTGTAGGCCAGAGGTTGATATGAGACTGAACGGCACTAGCCTACTTCGCCAAAATGTGGATCGTCTTTAAATCCGAAGACCGGTGCCGGAAAACAATTGTTCTCGACTGTTCTCTTTCCAGAATCTCAATTTAAAAACGTGCACTTAATTTGTTCTGACAGCTGGGGGCTGTGTTCTCATATGTCTATTGTTGTCAGTTGAATTGCTTTCCTTTTTAGTAAAACTAACCAAGCAACAAGGGATGTGTATGATGTGTATAAGATCTTTTGGCAGTTATTTTGGCAGCTAACATAACATACTGACTAAGATTTGCTTTTATAGCAATTAAAACATGATGCATATACATATTCTACTACTATACTCCCCGACACTGTAAAAGGCTTCTGATTCATTTTGGTGTATATAGCCGTGCTAGAAGTCTCTGCTGATTGCTTCAGGACTACGGTTTGGTGTTTGCCAAGGGTCTGCGCGCTTATGAGCACATGATACAGACTCTTACAATTCTGCACCGGAAAATGTTGCAAACTGGCTGACTTGGTAACCTCATTTAACCTCTTATGCAAGAGACCAGATGTTTTAACTTCTCGGTGCAACAACTACAAAACGCGGTTTGGGAATGAAATACAAACATACCCTCTAGCAGCGGGTGTATAAGTCCACACACTGCTGTCACTTTAATAAAATCTTTGATCATACACTTAATCCGGTTCTGATACATTCTCCTTCGTAGTACCTTAACTAACTTCCCAACCACCCAAAACTACCGCTGGCAAATCGCAAGCGTCAAATACCTAACCTGTGTCATGCGACTGTAGTTAGTGGTCTCTGTCGGGAAATGTCGTTTTTTTAAGGAAACATTACTTGTATCTACATGTACTTGAGACAACAAGTCCCAGTGATCACCGCAGAGGGCTACTCCTCGCATATGACTTCCTGCCTCCCATCACAAGCAGAATATGTAAAAGTCGGGATATGTGACAGTTCTGTTTGTGAAACCCTTTTAGCCACAGAAAAATATAATACTTTAAAGCCCACAGTGCACTACATTTTAAAATTATAACTCGACTAACTACAATGGACGCTGTACTTTTCTTTGAATAGCTAACGTTTTTCGGTTGGTGACGTTTGGAATAGTTGCAAGCAGCTACTTGCTAGCCTGGAATTTAAAGGCGAAGTTAGCTGGTTTGCTAACCGCCTTTATAGCTTGTCTAGCGAGCGTATCTTCCCTGCTAGCCAAGCTAGGGTAACTGAATTTCTTATTTTGCTGCAGAAGGTATTATCTTTGCAGACTGTAAAGCACTCTTCTGACAGTAACAATTATACATTTACAATGGAGGAGGTTGATAGAATTTTAATTCATTCGCTCAGACAGACTGGAACGTAAGTATCCTATCTCGTTTATTTTCTATTAAGGAAATGCCGTTAACGTTTACTGTTAACTTCGTTCAAATTAAGTGTTTTTAAGGTTTGTCATTGTGTTTTGCAACCTGACTGACGGTTGCGAAAACAATTTATATAGGCTGGTGATAGACGTGGCTACCGTTATGTCTGCTAGCTGGCTGGTGAGAATGCCCAGTTACTTTATTGACAACGCATCAGCTAACGTTAGCAGCCGACCATGTAACAAGTTATCTTGCTAACTTGATTTTTCGGTTTAGGGTTGTATCTCAAATTAATGTAGCTACTAGCCCGTTTAATTGACCGATACTGTGCCTGCATTTCGCATCTTCTTTCGAGGTACTGTTTGATCAGCCGGCCAGCCGCCTAGCTACAGTAAAATGTCCTAATCTGACTGAAAACTATAACCTCGCCTCTTGCAAGTTCAGGTGTGAAAATTTTTGAACTTTAAACTGCGCACGATATTGAATTTATCTATGTTTAGCTTTGAAGTTGGTTTTGGCTTCTATTCAGGGTTTTCCTTCAGGGCCAGCTTGACAGAAGGCGCAATATAAATGTGTAAAATACCTGCATAATTCATAAATAGTTTTTTCTGCCAGAAAGCATTGCTCATTAGGAGAGCGTCAGACTCATATAGTCATATTTCCTTGACCCAGTGTCATTTCCGTCTGTCTCATTCCTTTATGACGGTGATTAAATGTATCACTCGAGATACATTCACTCCGGACTTAAATTAAGAAGTGAGATAAGATTAGCCTACTTATTAACCAGATTTTAATTAATTAATCATTTATTATAGAGGCTGGTTAGAATGGCAGACCCCTGAAATGGTCTCTTATTTACCGGCATTTGAAACTCTTGGTTTTGAATTCTTCTCAGAAGCGCTGAGTGGTGTGCAATTCTTCATAAAGGATTAAATTGTCAGGTAAGGTCGCAGTAAAATTATGGAATTGCAGTGCGCACAAAATCGCAGGCCAGTCTAGAGAAACGGCTCCCAGAGTGATAATGTAAAAGAGAAGTGAAGTACTGTTTATGAGGTGTCAGGAGAACCTTTGATTTTATATCGTTTATTAACATCCTTCATTAGTCCCGGGGGCACGTGCAGATTTAAAACAGTGACGCATCAAATGGAGTTTGAGGCGTGACATTTATAATGTGGTTGCCACTGAGCTAATGGTGCTATTATTGTTTTTATTATTCCACACGTTTGTATATATTTTGTGTGTGTGTGTGTGTGCGCAAGCATGCTGGTGTGTATGTGTGCGCGCATGTATTTGGCACGTGTGCACACGTGCATAACTGTGTATGTAGTGTGTGCGTAACTGTTAATGTGTGTCCGTACAGGTAGATTGGGGACGATGTGGACAGTGTTAAGCAGTTCTCCAGTGAGCTGTGTGTGTATGTGTGTGTGTGTGTGTGTGCTTACAAGGAGATTGGGGATGATGTGGACAGTGTTAAGCAGTTCTCCAGTGAGCTGTGTGTGTGTATAATGTGTGTGTGTGTGCATGTGTGTAAAGTGTGTGTGTGTGTGTGTGTGCTTACAGGTAGATTGGGGACGATGTGGACAGTGTTAAGCAGTTCTCCAGTAAGCTGTGTGTGTGTGTATAATGTGTGTGTGTGTAATGTGCGTGTGTGTATGTGTGTGCTTACAGGGAGATTGGGGACGATGTGGACAGTGTTAAGCAGTTCTCCAGTGAGTTGATTGTGGAGGCAGTGGTGCGGTGCCTGCGGGTGATTGACCCCCCCCTGGGTAACGGTCTGTCCCCCTCGCTCCCCCCCGGCATGTCGGCCCGTTTCCGGCTGGGCATGAGCCTCGCCCAAGCCTGCCAGGTGAGGGGGGGGGGGGGTTAATGTAATGAGAATTTTGTTCCATTTTTAACATGTAACAAGTTTTCTGTAACATTCTTTAATATTATTCAAATGATTATTCTTGTGCATTTATTAATAATAAACCCACACTGATACTCTTGCATGCACCGCTCTCCTGTGAATGTGATGTGTGTGTGAAGCAGATTAGCATATGCTCATAAATACAGGGTTGACATGGGGGTCAGTGGTCACATGATTTGGTTTCACTCATGTGATCAGTAATTGGACCCTTGGACAGAGCATGCACGTTCCTGCGGTCTTAATACAGAAATATGTCAGTAATTTGAAGTCATTCGTTCCAAGTCAGCTCCTCACTTGGGCAACCACTTACTACATAATAACTCATCTTCTTACAGACTTATTGCACACATACACAGACCAAATCAAATGACATTATATGAGCAGTGTTTCCCCGTGTGTTTGACCCCACATGACCGCATTTCAGCACACAGCCTTCCCTTTCCTGAACTGAGCATGCTCAGTCTACTCCTTCCTGAACTGAGCGTGATCAGTCTACTCCTTCCTGAACTGAGCATGCTCAGTCTACTCCTTCCTGAACTGAGTGTTCTCAGTCTACTCGCTCAGTCTGCTCCTTCCTGAACTGAGCATGCAGTCTACTCTTTCCTGAACTGAATGTGCTCAGTCTCCTCCTTCCTGAACTGAGCTTGCTCAGCCTACTCAATCAGTCTCCTCCTTCCTGAACTGAGCATGCTCAGTCTTCTCCTTCCTGAACTGAGTGTGCTCAGTCTTCTCCTTCCTGAACTGAGTGTGCTCAGTCTCCTCCTTCCTGAACTGAGCATGCTCAGTCTACTCCTCCTTGAACTGAGCATGCTCAGTCTACTCCTCCTTGAACTGAACATGCTCAGTCTACTCCTCCTTGAACTGAGCATGCTCAGTCTTCTCCTTCCTGAACTGAGCGTGCTCAGTCTACTCCTTCCTGAACTGAGCAGGCTCAGTCTACTCCTTCCTGAACTGAGCATGCTCAGTCTCCTCCTTCCTGAACTGAGCGCGCTCAGTGTCCTCCTTCCTGAATGTAGTCAGTGGCAGGTTGGTAATGGGTTTTGTGCTGAGGAAGTGCTCCTGTATGCCTGTGTGCAGGACCTTGGTTATAAAGGGGAGATCGGATACCAGACCTTCCTGTACAGCAGTGAGCCGGAAATCCGCTCCCTACTCATGTTCCTGGTGGAGAAACTGCCCAGAGCCAGCGCAGAGGCCTCCGACCAGCCTGCAGGTAAAGAGACACGCCCTTGCACCCTGACCAATCAGAGACACGCCCCTGACCGATCAGAGACACGCCCTTGCACCCTGACCAATCAGAGACACGTCCCTGCACCCTGACCAATCAGAGACACACCCCTGCATCCTGATCAATCAGAGACATGCCCCTGCACCCTGCCCAATCAGAGACACGCCCTTGCACCCTGGCCAATCAGAGACATGCCCTTGCACCCTGACCAATCAGAGACACGCCCCTGTACCCTGACCAATCAGAGGCACGCCCCTGCACCCTGACCAATCAGAGACACGCCCCTGCACCCTGACCAATCAGAGACGCCCCTTCACTCTGGCCAATCAGAGACACGCCCCTGCACCCTGACCAATCAGAGACACGTCCCTGCGCCCTGGCCAATCAGACACGCCCCTGCAATGTTCGTGTGTCTAATATAATGTAATATGATTATAATATAATGTAATAATGTGGTCCTTATTTTTCTGCATATTTCTATATTTTTCTTGCATATTTCCGTTTGCTTCTAATTTATATTGGTAGACCAAAAACTGTCAAATACTGTAGTACTATCAATAATTTGGAAAAATATATTTTAGCCATGTCAGCCGGCCCTATGCTTGTGTTACTGTGCACGTGAAAGTGAGTGTAATTTCACTTATGTGCATTTTCCTCTCTTTCCCTCTGTCCCGTCCTCTTCTATCCCATCCCATCTTGTTCTGTCCCATCCCATCCTATCTCGTCCCGTCCCGTCCACGTCCCGGCAGGTAAGTCCGCTCTCCTGCAGAAGGCCATCGCTGCCCAGATTAGGGCCCAGCTCGCCCTGCCTTGGGTCCCGCCCACCTGCCGGCTGCCCCTCCTCTGCCAGACACAGGTACAAGCCCCGCCCTGCCAAACGCTGAGTCATGTGACACAGTCCGCCTGGTCCGCCTGGCACTGCTGAGTGCATCTGGACAGCTGCTTGCATTCCTGTCCTTGTGTATTTTGTAGTTGAGTTTGCATTGCGTTTGTGCCATTTGTGTTGTGGTTGGATTGTGGTTGTGCTGTGGTCATATTGTGATCGTGTTGCGGTCAGGTTGTGTCTGTGTTGTGGTCGCATTATGGTTGTGTTGTTTGTGTTGCAGTCATGTTGTGGTCGGGTTGTGTTTGTGTTGTGGCTGTGTTGTGGTCGGGTTTTGTTTGTGTTCTGGTTGTGTTGTGGTTGCGTTGTTTGTGTTGTGGTCACATTGCGTTTGTATTATGGTTGTGTTGTTTGTGTTGCGGTCACGTTGTGGTTGTGCTGTGGTCAGGTTGTGTTTGTGTTATGGTTTGTGTTATGATTGTGTTGTCTGTTTTGCGGTCACATTGTGTTCGGGTTGTGTTGTGCTTGTGTTACGGTCGGGTTGTGTTTGTGTTATGGTTGTGTTATGATTGTGTTGTTTGTGTTGCGGTCACGTTGTGATTGGATTGTGTTTGTGTTATGGTTGTGTTGTGGTTGTGTTGTGATCGGGTTGTGTTTGTGTTATGCTTGTGTTGTTTGTGTTGCAGTCGTGTTGTGTTTGTGTTATGGTTGTGTTTGTGTTGCAGTCGTGTTGTGTTGTGATCGGGTTGTGTTTGTGTTGCGGTCACGTTGTGTTTGTGTTATGGTTGTGTTGCTCCATTCACGTGTCTCTGGTTTCAGAGCGCCGGTGTGAGTGCCGGTTTCCGGTCGCAGGCCCTGAGTTTGCCACACGCTAAAGGCCTGGGGAAGCCTCCGGTCAAAGGTCAGTGTGTCATGTGTGCCAGGTCAAAGGTCAGTGTGTTCTGTGTGCCTGGTGAGTGTGTTCTGTGTGCCCAGTCAAAGGTCAGTGTGTTCTGTGTGCCTGGTGAGTGTGTTATGTGTGCCCAGTCAAAGGTCAGTGTGTTCTGTGTGCCAAGTCAAAGGTCAGTGTGTTCTGTGTGCCTGGTGAGTGTGTTCTGTGTGCCCAGTCAAAGGTCAGTGTGTTCTGTGTGCCAGGTCAGAGGTCAGTGTGTTCTGTGAGCCTGGTCAGTGTGTTCTGTGTGCCAGGTCAAAGGTCAGTGTGGTCTGTGTCCCCAATGGGAGACTGAGGAGGTGTTACAGTTGGCTGATTGGGTGATTTTAATTCTGACGCAGAGGTGGCAGACTATTGCCGGGATTTCCTGCCTCCTGTGACTGCCCAGCCTTCCCAGCATGCCTCAGTGCCTGCTTCCCTGCTGGAGCGCCACGCCCTGGAACTCAGTGCAGCCCAGGAGTGGGAGAACGAGTGGAACAGCCAGGGCTTGCTCACCCGCCTGAGCCCAGAGGTACCGCCCCTAACCAGCACTAATCACCCCTAATAACCACTAATCCCACTGAACCCCAAATTATACACCCACTCACCCATCACCCCTAATAACCACTAATCCCACTGAACCCCAAATTATACACCCACTCACCCATCACCTCTAATTACCACTAATTCCTCTGAACAAACCACAAATTACCCCCAATCACCCCTAATCATCTCTCACTCCTAATAGTGGCTCATCGGGGTTCATAATGTTCGTGAGCATGCTCAGATACAACATAAACCCATTGCAAACAGAGTTTAATCTGCACTAGTTACAGCAGCCATGTGTTTTAAGTGAACAGGCTTTCCAGAATAATCCTGGTCTTAATAATGCTCAGTCGTATGTGTTAGCAAAACACTGAACCCACTGCGCTAGTGTGACAGTATGTCACACCTAATACACTCAAGGCAGAGGAACGGCTGGCTTCTCTCCTCTACATAATGTAGTGTAATAACATAACAGCATACTGTAACGAGGAGAACAAGCCATTCAGCCCAACAATGCTTGCCATTTTCAGACCAGTAAAGGGTACCTAGTGTTCACCGTTTACCTACCAGCACCATATCAAGCCTGGTCTTGAAAACCCCCAGAGTTTCTGCCTCTACTACATGACCTGGCAGGCTATTCCACACATTGACTACTCTCTGTGTGGGGAAAAAGATGCTTCCTAATGTCTGTGCAGAATTTACCTTTGGCTAATTTCCATTTATGCCCCCTCGTTCTACCAGCAGAACTCAACCTGAAGAATCTCTTAATTTAAAAGCCTCAATAAAATCTCCCCTCTCCCCCTTGCTCTCTCCTCTCTCTCTCCCTTCTCTCTCTCTCTCTCCCTCCCCTCTGTCTCCTCTCCCTCCCCCTCTCTCTCTCGCACCCCCCTCTGTCTCTCTCTCCCCTCTCTGTCTCTCTCTCCCTCTCCCCGCCCCCCTCACTCTCGCTCTCTTTCCCCCTCGCTCTCTCTCCCCGCCCCCCCACTCTCACTCTCACTCTCTCTCTCTCCCCCTCTCTCCACAGGCGTATCGCTCCAGGAAGCGGGCGCGGCTGCAGAAGCGGGTGGAGGAGCAGCTGAGGGCCGCGGCCCAGCCGCGCTCGAACGCCCCGCTCGCCCCGCGCTCCGGGCCCGACCTGGCCGAGCTGCTGCAGTCCATCGGCGGGGCGGGCGCCGGGGGGAACGTCCTGGCCAAGGGCACGCGCTTCACCCACACCGAGAAGTTCACCTTCACACAGGTACACTCATCATCCTCCTCACCTTCATCCAGGTGTCCACATTCCTGTTCTCCACGGATATTGGCGTTATCCTGGCAGCTGACCTTTTATCACTGACTCTGTACACCAACCAGATGGCTGGCTCATTCCTCTTCTTAATATCGGAAGAGCCATCTCTGATTTGATATTTCGTATCAAATCTTATAAATGTTCATCATTTTATGAATGGAGCATCACCTAACACAAAGCCCGGGCAATTCTGGGGTATTCTGCCTGCGTTTATGAATGTTCAGCGTCAAACTTCCTGCTTGGTGCTGAAAGCTGAGCGAGCGTTTCCTGCTTCCTCCTCTGACATCACTTCCTGTGGTGGTGCAGGAGCCCGAGGCCTCCAGCCAGCAGATGGCGGCGGCGAGCGCGATGCCCAGCTCTCGGCAGTCGGAGGAGGACCTGCTGGCCCAGCAGCAGGACGAGCTGCAGGCCCTGCAGCAGCAGCTGCAGCAGCTGTCCGTCCACATGGAGGAAGTGGGCGGGGATATGAAGCAGCTCTCCGTGTCAATCACTCAGGTAACTCGCTCTGGGAAGCAGGAAGTGCTTTCCGAAACACTCGTTTCGGCCTACGGCTTGGCAAAATGTCTGCTACCCATTTCCTCCATATTATTAACAAATAGGTGCAGGATTAATCTGGGGTTTTCCATCAGTCTGAAGTATTTCTTACATTTTTTCTGCTCTGCAGTCATGTGTTGTTAGGTTGCACTATTATTTGTGGTTATATGTGACCACATGTCTGATTTTGAATGATTCACATGCTCTCTCTCTCACTCACTCTCTGTGTCTCTCTCTCTCTCTCACTCTCTCTATGTGACTTTCTCTCTCTCCCCCTCTCCCTCTCGCACTCACTCTCTGACTCAATTTTCTATTTTTTCAATTTAAGTTGCTTTATTGGCATGAAATACAAATGTAATTATTGCCAAAGAATACATATATATGTGAAATAATAATAATATTAAAATAATAATGATAAATGTAACAATATATAACAATAACAGCATCGACAGCAACAGAAGTAAATCAATAAATATGTACATGTTTATATGGGGTGGGTGGTCACTCACTGACTCTCTACGTGACTCTCACTCTCTCTACCTCACTCTCTGTGTGACTCTATCTCTCTCTCTCTCTTTCTCTCTCTCTCTGTAGGTCTCAGATGAGCTGAAACAGAGGGAGCTCAGTAACAGTGAGAAGGAGTGCAGTGTGAGGGTGAAGAAGCAGACCATCGACCTCCTGCCCGATGCTGAGAACAACCTGGCCAAGCTACAGGTCCTGTAGTGTGTGATGATGTAATGTGTGTGCACACGTGTGAGTGTATGTGTGCGTCTGTGTGTTTGTGTGTGCGTGTGGTCATGTGTTTGTGTTTAAGTGTTAGTGCACGCGTGAGTGTATGTGTTTGTGCATGCTTGTGAGCGTATTTGTTAGTGCACGCGTGTGAGTGTACATGTATGTGTTAGTGCGCACGTGTGAGTGTATATGTTAGTGCACATGTGTGAGTGTACGTGCATGTGTTAGTGCACGCTTTTGAGCGTATGCGTTACTGCACATGTGAGTGTACATGCTTGTGTTGGTGCACACGTGTGAGTGTACATGTATGTTTGCACGCTTGTGAGCGTGTGTTCGTGCACGTGTGTGAGTTTACGTGTTAGTGCACGCGTGTGTGTGTATGTGCTTGTGTTAGTGCACACGTGTGAGTGTACATGTATGTGTTTGTGCACGCGTGTTAGTGTATGTGTTAGTGCACGCGCGTGATGTGCATGTGCGTGTGTCGCTGCAGACTCTGGTGGAGAGCAGTGCGAAGCGTGTGGTGAGTCTGGCGTCTCAGTGGGAGAAGCACAGGGCCCCACTCATAGAGGAGCGCCGCCGGCTCAAAGAGCTCTGCAGTAACAGAGAGGTAACCGGCCGCGTCTTACACATTACACACTCGCATTACACTACATTACATCACATTACGTTACATAGAGAGGTAACAGGCCGCGTCATACACATTACGCACTCGCATTACACTACATTACATCACATTACGTTACATAGAGAGGTAACAGGCCGCGTCATACACATTACGCACTCGCATTACACTACATTACATCACATTACGTTACATAGAGAGGTAACCGGCCGCGTCACACACATTACGCACTCGCATTACACTACATTACATCACATTACATTACATAGAGAGGTAACCGGCCGCGTCACACACATTACACACTCACATTACACTACATTACATCACATCACATTACATAGAGAGGTAACAGGCCGCGTCATACACATTACACACTCGCATTACACTACATTACATTACATTACATAGAGAGGTAACAGGCCGCGTCATACACATTACGCACTCGCATCACACTACATTACATCACATTACATTACATAGAGAGGTAACAGGCCGCGTCACACACATTACACACTCGCATTACACTACATTACATCACATTACATTACATAGAGAGGTAACAGGCCGTGTCATACACATTATGCACTCGCATTACACTACATTACATTACATTACATAGAGATGTAACAGGCCACGTCATACACATTACGCACTCGCATCACACTACATTACATCACATTACATTACATAGAGAGGTAACAGGCCGCGTCACACACATTACGCACTCGCATTACACTACATTACATCACATTACATTACATAGAGAGGTAACCGGCCGCGTCATACACATTACGCACTCGCATTACACTACATTACATTACATTACATAGAGAGGTAACCGGCCGCGTCTTACACATTACGCACTCGCATTACACTACATTACATTACATTACATTACATTACATAGAGAGGTAACAGGCCGCGTCATACACATTACGCACTCGCATTACACTACATTACATTACATTACATAGAGAGGTAACAGGCCGCGTCATACACATTACACACTCGCATTACACTACATCACATCACATTTATATAGCAGACGCCAAGCCCGAGGAAGCGGCTGACCCACGCGCTCCTCTTCTGCAGCTGGAATCATCCCGCAAGCTGTCCGAAATCAAGGACCTCCACGATAGAATCCGGCAGTCTGCAGACGAGGCCAAGAAGAAGGAGGGCCTCTACAAACAGCTGGTAGGAGAGATGGGGAAGGAGGGGAGGAGAGAGTGAGGGGGGGTGCGAGGGAGGGGGAGAAGGGAGTGTGGGGGGGGAGAGAGTGAGGGGGGGTGTGAGAGGGGGAGGAGGGAGTGAGGGAGGAGGAGGAGGGAGTTAGGGGGTGAGTGAGGGGGGGGTTGAGAGAGGGGGAAGAGGGAGTGAGGGGGGGTGTGAGGGAGGATGAGGAGGGAGTGTGGGGGGGGAGAGAGTGAGGGGGGGTGTGAGAGGGGGAGGAGGGAGTGAGGGAGAGGAGGGAGATGGACTCAGTCCTGTCTCAAGTTGCCATTCTGCGGTTCCTGCACAGATAACGGAGTTTGAGAACCTGCCCAAAGACGTGTCGCGCTCCGCCTACACACAGAGGATCCTGGAGATCGTCGGGAACATACGGAAACAGAAGGAGGAGATCACAAAGGTGCGTTTACCTGGGCTTCCCTTTGTGTCTCTCTCCCCCCCTTCTCACTCTCATTTCACACCGTGCTCTATTCACTGCCAGATATATAGCCACACGCTGAATTATTCTAACTGGATTTTAAACCTGCATTATTTTCCCTTTGAGTAAAATGTCCTGCATGCTTTTCCTTTCTGTTCATTCGCTGTCCGTATCAAATGGTGCGCTTGCACTCATGTTCAGACCCAGACAGGTAAAACCAAATATTACTCTGCTCAGACTTGATTGGGTGCATAATCGCCAGAGTGAAGTAATAATAAAGGAAAATAGAAGGCCCCAATGTACCAAAAGATGCTTTAAATTCACATTAGTGATGGGTTTTTAATTGAGGCCTAAACACAGATGATTCAGTATTAAGCTTCCTTCTGTGTGAAAACAAACATCAGTCAAAGGCCTCCATATGTAATTTGACAATTAAGTGTCTTAATTAAACAGATCTTAAAGAAACAATTGCAAAAGCTTTAACAGTAATACCATCAATTTGAATAAATGTTACGTAACTCCATATTACACAATCGGATATGTTAACCTCTATTTAAAAAATAAAAACTAATAAATAAATAAAAATACAAAGCAGAAAGAGAGTCACTGTACTCATAATGTGGTAAGAAACAAATAATTCAGACCCAGACATTTGTAGTGTGTCTATTTTCCCAATGTGACATTGGGTATTTGTTTCCCTGATCTTCTGTGGAACCGTATAGTTTTTGTTGCCTTCATATTTATTGCCAGGGCCCAGGTCTGGCTGTACCATTCTTGCAGCACTACGTTTTGCAGCAGCTACTGGTTCTCGGGAGACAGTAGAGGCACATTGTCTGCATTTTCTGCAGATTGTGTTTTCTGTATCGTGTCAAGTGGGACCAGCAGTCGATTATTGTTCCAGCATCGTTGCCGATTCATTTATGTAGCATTTATACAGTGTTATCTCTACATGCAGCCATGTCTCAGGCTTGTTAGTCTCTATGCCACCGTTAAATCATGTGTCCCAGCGGTTAATAGTGCCATGTACACTCTTCACCTGTCTGCGGTTCTTCATTCTGCCCTGTAGATTTTGTCGGACACAAAGGATCTTCAGAAAGAAATTAACAGCCTTACTGGCAAACTGGACCGCACTTTCGCCGTGACCGATGAGCTGGTCTTTAAGGTACAGCTTTTCTAGTTAGCCCTCATGCATTACGTATGACGGTCATATTTTCGTAAAGAGCCGGTTTACTTCACTGTGTCCCTTTGTGTCTCGCAGGACGCTAAGAAAGACGAGTCTGTGCGCAAGTCCTATAAGTACCTGGCTGCCCTGCATGAGGTAAGGGGGCGGAGTCTCCTCTCGCTGCTCTCTCACTTCCCCGAGCTCTTCCCCGAGCTCTGAGTATTTCTCACTCCTGATCAGTTCATATGTCATATATTAGTCTGTAGAGGTGTATTTATTAGCCTGTCTGTATGAATGTGTACCGCGGAACTTGCGAGACTGCTTGATGGCTTGTTTAGCCCTTTTGGCTCTATGTGTTTGTCTCAGAACTGCACCCAACTGATCCAAACCATCGAAGATACAGGCACCATAATGAGAGAGATCCGCGATCTGGAAGAACAGGTATGACCCAGTTAAGCCCTTCTGGACATTTCAGCCTGTTTTAGCCCCATCCAGCCTGTTTCAAATCAGTCAATTCAGTTTTATTTATTTAGCGCTTTATACTGAAAACTGTCACACTGACGCTTTGCAGAGATAACAGAAGGGCAAAAAAGGGGGGGGGGGGGACCAGACCCGAACCCCCAAACAGCACATGAGGTTAAAAAAAAAACTCCCCAGAGGAGAAAAGCCCTCAAATGGTGGTGAGGAAAAACTCCACCATGGGGAGAAATCTTGCAGGGAACCCAGCCATAGTGGGGGAGCCCATCCTACACTGGCCGGTCTGGTGTAAAGTACAGCTAGAATGCATGAAACAGAAATGTACTGAGGAATCTATCACAGCAAATCAAATGGGTTGAGCTGGCTCCAGTTGAGGTAGTAAACTAGCAGGAAACGTAGAAAGTCCAAATGAGAGGAAGTATAGCGTGCCGCCTATAGGAATTAAGGCACCAGTCTGTTGTTTTCCATTGACTCTGGTAGCATGCTAGCTAGCTAACTACTCAACCCTAAAAATTCCCTGAACTCATCACATGAGTTGCCGGCTAAACTGACCATCATACTTTCACCAAGCTGAAAAGAGAGAAATTGAGCGCACTAGTCAGTTCAGCGCGTTTCCAATGTGAGCAAACATGGCTGACCTGTCAGTCATTTACTCAGCTGGAGTAAATAAGAGTTTTACAAACAAAGAGAAGCAAGGGGGACAAGAAGAACAGGATATAGTGCATGGGCAGAAAATGTTTGGACTACTGAAAAAACAAAGTCGTGCAAATACAATGTCACGTACCACCATAGTCATAGTTACACACAAAGTATTACCTGGGGACTCAGTTATTAGAGGTGCAGACAGTGTAGTCTCTGTCTGCACCTCAAACAACTGGAATTAACAAAGTGAACTACAAGCGATTCTTTGGATTGAGTTCTTTCAGTAGAATAAGGCGGCATAAATGCAAAAAGTAAATTCCGCACAGATGTCAGGAAGTATTTCTTCACACAATGAGTAGTCGCTGGATGGAATAGCCTGCCAGGTCATGTAGCAGAGGCAGAAGACCAGGCTTGATATGGTGCTGGATACTGTCCAGTTTGTAGGTAAACGATGAGCACTAGGTACTCTTTAGTGGTAGGAAAATGGTGAGCATTGTTGGGCTGAATGGCCTGTTTTCCTCATTATGTTATCTTATACTGAGGGAAATAAAATAGAATATTTATAATGAAACATCATACTTTTATTGTTTGTTACATAAAATCATCTTGCATAAAGTTTTATATGAATATTTCAGTGCGGTTTTGTGCTCATGTACTTCCTGTAGATTGAGACAGAGAATGGGAAGAAGACGGTCAGTAACCTGGAGAAGATCCTGGAGGACTACAAGGCCATTCGGCAGGAAAACTCTGCCCTGGCAACCAAAATCAGAGAGGCTTGACGTGCGGACGGCGTGCCACGGTGCGCCTCCTTGGTGCGTGGAGGTATAACTGCAGGCAGGGACTCGCTGCTGACCACAAAGCCTGGGAACAAGCTCCACCTCCTGGCCTCGCCCATCCAATCACCCGAAGGGGTGGGACCTGTCATGTAACGCTGTGACTTACGCATCGCTGGCTCTGCAGAAATGCTGGATCCCTGACCTGCTGGATCCCGCACCTCCTGGTGTCTGAGCGCGACGTTTCGAGCTGGTAGCGGGAAAGAAATGAAGATGGGTGGATATGCAGAAAGATACGAGGGACTTGGGCTGACATCACTCAGCCTGGAGGTTAAGCCAAATCTGGCTGAAACTGATCACGTCTTATGTTCAGGACATCAGCAAGCAAGGGTGTTCCCTCTGGGAAACGGGGAATAACACTGACTGAACTTTAATTTACTCTGCGATGCATTTTCTCCTCTTTGCCTACGCATTTTGACGGTTGAGGTGAGATATTTAGTGGCGGAGGCTGTTCTCTGCTCGGAGTCTCTGTGGTGCAGGCAGGAGAGCCATGGAGCCCTGCCTTCTGCATTTCATTTTATCAGCAGTTCTGATTCACAGCGCTAGTTTTGCTGTGCGGTAACGATTTCTTTTCTTTTTTTTCCTTTTTTGTCCTGAATCATCCAACTGGTTGAAATGAATGCCCGCGTGACACGTGTGCTCCCAGCCAATCAGCGAATCACTGGCGAATGGTTAGCTCCACCCATTTTGTTGCTGAAAAAGCCTTGCCTGCCCAACCAGCACTCCTTACCTGTCTGTTTACAGCCTCTGTGCTGCTTTGATCTGTCTGTCTCTGTCCCTGCCTGAACTTGTGCCGTTTGAGTTTTATTGCTTTATTGGAGCCTTATCAGATTTAATTTCCATAATGACCTTAATGTTGCAGTAATAAATGGGCTGAACTGGCCTTCAGGCTTTAGGCCTGTGTCTCCATGCTCTCCCAGGGGTCCAGTCCGCTCCAGCAGGGTCACACTGAACCCTGAGCGAGAGAGAGAAGGAGAGGGACAGACTGCTGGCAGACTTTTTAAAAGTTCCTCTTACTTGCTTTTTTGCCATTGTGTATCGTAACTGTGACTACCTTGAATTTAACCGATCAAAATGTTTTTACTTTCCATAGCAAAGCAGTGATTGGCTGTGAATAAGCCACTGATTGCGCTTCACTAAATCTCACAGTTCTGTTAATAAATTGCACCATTAACTAATCATAGTCTTGTTAATGAGCCAGTCTTCTCTAGTCTCATAACTCCCTTTAATTAGCCTTACTGAAGCTTGGCCTTCAGAGCGTGTTGATTGGATTAGTAGCTCAGGCCAAAAGTTCTTGCTGAAGTTTGGATGAGAGCTCTCCCAGGCTTGGTTTCTTATTTAAATGCGGCATTGATATTAATACTGAAATGAGATGCAGATTCATAAAGAGTTAACGAGTTGTAGATACTTATATGCAATGTTGCTACATGATACTGATCACGTGAATCTGTTGAAACCACTAGCATCGATTCAGCATCCCACTGCTATTGTGGGGTAGTATCCTTAGTTTTGTTGTTTCTTATGTTATTATCTGTGCACATCCTCTCTTCTTCCTCCCTTTCTCTCTCCTTCCCTGCCTCTCTTTCTCTCTCCCTCTCTCGCACTCTTTCTCTCTTCCTTGCTCCCTCTCTCCCTACCTGGCTCTCTTCCTCCCTCCCCCTCTCCCTCTCTCCCTCTCTCCCTCCCTGCCTGTCAGTCAGACTGGAGTCAATGCTAAATAGACACAGTCTCCGCCTTCATACCACGGCGTCACATGCCCGTCATCTCGCTCATCACCGCAGGTCACCTCCCGCTTCTCTCCGTCACGTTTTCAGCTCTAATCCCGCAGCTTTTCGGCTGCTGCTGTGACTTCGTGTTTCTGAACGGTCAGCTTTCATTGGCTGTCAGATGGGCTCAAGAACCATGATGAGTGTAACTGTGACATACGTTCTGACTCATGTCATTCTGTACTGAAATGTGCTAACAGTCTGGAGGTACTTGCCAGGGCGGTTATGTTATCTCATGAGAGTCAATAGTAATGGCCGTTTTCCCACTTAAACTCGTGCTGGAAATGTGTTCTGTTTTTTGACAGCGCTGTCCCTTGAAATTATGACCATTTGAATTTGTACGAAAAAAGTTAACTTCATGTGCCATTATCTTTGTATTTACAACAAGATATAAAAAATCGGTCGATTGCATTAATTTAAATCAGTTGCCCAAGTTTTTGAGATATTTAAATAATACAGCAAACTTAAGTAGCCATGCTTAATTATGCTGTGATTTGTGTTTATCTCTGTTCATTGCTCCTGTGGTCGTGTCAGTTGTCTCAGACAGTGAGAGTCGATGCTCCTGTTGACTAATCCCATGTAAAGATGTACTGAACAGACCCTGCATTGTCAGGCCAGGAGGAAGATGGTGGCTCCTTGCTCAGCTCAATTCATTAAAGCGATTAATTTAATCCAGCTGGGCCTCTGAATGGTGCTTTGGTGTGTTCATTCCAGCAGGTGGTGCTGTTTGACTAACTGGTGTGGGCACTCGCTCTCCAGGAGTCTTCTTCAGCTGTTATTCATGAGTTTATCAGGGAATATCAGGTTATGTAAAGCCAAGGATCTCAAACTCCAGACCTGGAGTATGCTGGTATTTGTAGTTTCCTTTCAGTCAGCAGCCAATTAAGGCCTTGAGAACAACGTGTGTGGACTCTTAGCCCAGGGGTGTTCAGCCCATAAAGAGCCGATGTGGGTGCTGGTTTTCTTTCAACTCAGCACTACAACACCTGATTTAACTATAACTAATCACGGTCTTCAATCAAGATCTTGGTATGCAGAATCAGTGGTGCAGGGATAAAACAAAAGCCTGCGCTCACACCGGCCTTTTTCATATAAGATTGGACACCCCTGCATTAGCCAATCAAACTTAAATGAATCGCTTGTGCTGAAACACACCAAAACCAGGCCAAAGGTCAAATTTAACGCAGAGCCCCACAGAACACATCTATCTTCTCAGAACGACATTCACACTGTGCAAACCATTTCTTTAGAAGTCACTGTTTGACCACCCCTTTGCCAGCCTCCACACAGCCACAGTGATGTCTTCACTGACACTTCAGTTTCTACTTTTTTGGCCACTAAGTGTCTATGAAAGCGTGTGTTACAGTTGTGAGTATGGGATCTCAGGAATAGCTCTTAAATGTGCTCAATCCTGCCTCTTTGGACACTCCTTCAGTGTTTTCAGGCAGAGTGGATTGTCAGGGCGCCCGTGGTCTTCCTGCAGGTGTACCCCAAGGCTCTGTTTTCGGCTTCCTCCTTTTTACATGCAGTCTCTTTATTGTCATCTCTTTCCGTGGTTTTTGTTTGTTGACAGCGGTTAGCGTTTCCTTCCTTTCCTCCGTCTGATTCTCAGATCTCGGTGTGCGTATTAGCTTGCCTGAAGGACCACACCAGCTGCGTGGTAGACATTACCAGCTGCACGACCTGGCTATGACCAAAATGTTGTGATTCCCTCTAGATTCCACCCACTGCAGGACCGCTCCCTCAGTCTGTATGTGAGAGCTAAGCTAGCTTATGGCACCTTCACTGCTGAAAGCCTAAATACAGCTCTCCCTCTCCACCTTAGCTGATGTGTGGTGGAGCTCTCTCCCTCTCCACCTTAGCTGATGTGTGGTGAGCTCTCTCCCTCTCCACCTTAGCTGATGTGTGGTGAGCTCTCTCCCTCTCCACCTTAGTTGATGTGTGGTGAGCTCTCTCCCTCTCCACCTTAGCTGATGTGTGGTGAGCTCTCTCCCTCTCCACCTTAGCTGATGTGTGGTGAGCTCTCTCCCTCTCCACCTTAGCTGATGTGTGGTGAGCTCTCTCCCTCTCCACCTTAGCTAACGTGTGGTGAGCTCTCTCCCTCTCCACCTTAGTTGATGTGTGGTGAGTTCTGTCCCTCTCCACCTTAGCTGATGTATGGTGAGCTCTGTCCCTCTCCACCTCAGCTGTCTTTTCACTGTGGGGTTGCTCGTCCTGTCCACAGTGCCTGCCTGTGGTTCCTGGCCTCGTTAGCGCTGTTGCAATGTTGCAGGTATGCTCTCTCTTCATGTAACTCGTGGATATATTTGTGTCCTCTCACACTGTAGGTTGCTCTGGATACGAGTGCCTCCTAAATGAGTGAAAGGTCATGTTTGCTGCATTTACATACCGTAGTTTGAGTCTGAATAACGTCAGTGATGCGGCCTCAAACAACCGTTGCATGGAGGCAGAGTGCCGGCCGCGCAAAGAATGGCGCAGCAATCAAAATTTCAGTAAGCGTTATACTGTAAGTGGCCAACAGAGGGCAATCATCTCTTTCAGAATAACCATGTACTTATTTATTTTTAACAATCTTGGAATCATGAGTGATGAGAGTAGCAAACAAAGTAATAAATAATTATGAAATTAAATAAAATTCAATTTGGTTTGATTATGAATTGATTAATGTTACAGTTCAAATAATTTCATAAATTCAACACCGAATTTAAATGAAACTGCTGTCCATTAAAAACTGACATCAAATCAAATTGTTTTCCTTTTGTCGTGTCACCTTGCAATGTACTCAAGCAGTTTTAGTTTGAAGACGTTTTTATCAATTCATTATAGTGGAATTCCATTTGCCACCACTTGAGTAACCAGTTTGAGTCAGACGTGCAATGTGTCGATCAAAAGCAACCACCCATTGACGTACATCAAAATTTTTTAAGCTCAACTGCGCTTTCCTGAGGCCATCCAACTAATCAGATTTTTAAAAATTAAACAGTTGTTCTACTTTTGCTCAGGAGCGTGTCTCAGTATTGGCCATCATAAAGAATATCTGGCTTGAATTCTGATTGAATTCTGTCTCTATTAATTCTTACTCAAACTGATTTTGTTACTTGGCTAGATTTCTAGCCATTGCAGTTTTAACAATCTAGTAGCCTGGCTGTACCAATGTGTTCTAGAGAAAATGTGAGACCATTCTGTCCGACAGCTAAAGCTTGGCTCAAAGTGGATCATGTGACAGGATCCTAAGCACACCGGTAAATCAACCACTGAATGGCTGGGGGAAAAAATCAGTGTTGGAACTTATCTGAACCCCTTTGAGATGTTGTGCTGGGACCTTTAGAGAGCTGGGCATTAACAAGTGCCCTGAAACATCAATGAACCGAAGCAGAGTTTCCAGGCCAGAGTTTCTCCAAAGTGATGTAAGAGAACAATAAATTCATACAGGTGGCCCTGTTGGAGATGTGGAAGTATAAAGGGGGGTGTTTGATGGTTTGTTAGAAGGTAACCGACATTCATACAGAGGTAACAATTACCATCTGCTCACCTGCCACCTTGTTGCTATATTTTGTGCTGGAAAATGGGTAAAAGCTAGTACTTGAATAACACTGAAATGTAACTGACCTGTCTTGCTTTTATCCTGCATATTTTATGCTGCAAAGGAGAACATTTTTGCTTGTTAATAAATTGTTGGTGACCTCAACTTGGAATTTACACTTTCACTTTATAAAGGACCAAATTCCTATGCTCATGATCACAATATCATTGTTTTGTATCACATTAATGGTTGTGGTGAGATCCCAATTTGACTTCCCCGGCTGTTGCCACAAGAGGCAAGCCTAATAGAAGCCAAGTGTAGCCTGGAATTGAAAATGTCAGGAGACCACAACTGATCAGTGCATTAGATTTTACTTTAGTCTGACGCAGGAAGAAATTGCTTTGTGCCTTTAATCAAGTAAAATTACAAGGCACTTCCTGTGTCTAACACAGGAAGCAACTGTGTTGTGCCTTTCTGTGACAGATAACATTAAAATGAGTCTTTGCCAGATAACTAACCAGGCTACAGCATAGGAGAATTAATTTAAGTAAACCAGATCCTCCAAACAAGGTGCGTTTCCTTGAAGCGTGGCATCACAGTTCAACAGTTCATGACTTGCCTTAATCAGTTAGGCTACCTAAGTTAAGTGTCATTTCCAGAAAGCTGTTTCTGTTATCTCAGGATAACTACAAAATGAAGTTTTGATCTCGAGATAATGGGATTAAAAAGAGCAAGCACAGCCACTCTGTCTTTCTGTAGTCATGTGTTAGATTTAACTACTGTGAGGATTGGATGAGGGTTACTTATGTCCTTATGTGTAATACCATCAAATCGAAAGAGGGTGTACTTTCCTTTTCACATTGCTTTTATTGGGCCAAGTGAGCCATTTTGATTTCAGATTGTCCTTTTAACTCTGAGCAGTTCTGACATGAAGACTACAAAGAAATGTCTCAGGAACACCTTTTCTTCAGTTTGTACCCCCTGACACCGTGTCAGTAATATTTGAGGCATTGGGTGTCAAAATCTTTTTTTCAGCCAATATCATAGTTTAAAAGTATATGTGCCTCTTGCTTTTTAATTCTTCTGGAAGGCACAGGAAAATGACACTACGAGAGGGACAGAATGATTATTTAATGTGAGCCTCATCCACATTGTTCTCTGATAGTGGCCTGTTTGTGGGGGCAGGGTGTATCACCGGCCTGTTTCAGTTGTTTCCAGACTTGTTGTGATTTAACATTTAACTGCAAAAAAAAAAAATTGATATTTCTTCACCACATTTTCAAGATAATTATGTCATCGGAGGATTGAGGCAAAATAATCAATGATGCAATTAATTGTGGATTCTCTGGGCTCACCAAAGACTATTGCTAGTGGTAGGCCAGAACTGCAGTTGTGACATCTAGTTTTAATACTAGATGTATTTTGCCCGCTGTGTGTCGGATGTCTTATCTGCTATCAGTAAGCTAACTTGTGTGAAAAAACGCTGTTAATTTTGCGCGGTAGTGCGTAAATCGATTCTGGCCCTAAATATGAATTTAAAAACTTTTTCGGGCGACAAACCATTCGAATAATGTCAAATATACATCATAATCGTTGTTTCACGAAAACGAAGTCACGTCGAACACCACACAACACCGATAGTTTGTCTGTTTTTTCTTCATTTATGTGCATGGATGTTTATAAAACTTTAGAGCGAAAATAACTGGCGCATAGATGGGACTTATAATATTCTCTCATCCAGACATCAAGGACTTAAACTGTTTTCTCGACAGACGGTCTGAAACTGGGTTTAATTGCGCAGACTGCACTCTTATTATTAACACTGTTGCTCGATGTTTTTAAGAATGGCCTGTAGACAAATGATGCTATGCTAAAGATTCTCTTTCCAACGGCGTTGCATCATACAGCGAAAGAACCAACCGTCCCTTATGACGTAATCGGTATAAGTACTACAAAGCAGGCCGTTATATTTAGATAATTTTGTGAAGCTGTTTGGAATTATATGAATTACGCGAGATCTGGTTAAATAGAGAATTACTGAGTTAACACCATGGATCTTCTGGATCTGAAAGGCAAGATTCAGAAATGAAAACCTGAGGATGAAATCGTGTCATCAGCCAGCTAGACACGGAAGGCCTACGATTAAGAGCCAAGTCATCCGAACCTGTAACCTGTAGCTATAACTACACTTTTTCTGTGTCCAACGCATGTGTAGCTGCTTGTATTTAAAAACTAGAATTTGCGAAACTGCCCATAGGAATTCTGAGGTAAATTTTCATTCAATGAAATTAACTTTAGCTTGTAGCCTAACGTGTACTATATATTCTTGCATGTGTCTTTGAAACAGTCTCCCTCGAGTCTACGTTGAGTAACGGTTTAGCGTTTTTTCATCTAGAAGTAATAGAAAGGCTAAAACTAAAACTTGTTTAAAATATTTTGAAAATTGTCCTAATTCACATTAATCACAGCTGGCAATGTAAGTATTTCACAAGGCTCCTATAAGGCAAGCTTAATAGTAATTACAATATTCATTTATTAATGTAAAATGGGAATGACCAGATAATCAAGGGATCTCTCAGCTCCAGTCCGGGGGAACTGCAGTGTCTGCAGGCCTACATTATAGTTCTTTACCATCGGTATCTAATTTAGGCTTGAAAATGACATGTGTGGGTTCTTTGGTGGCCAAAGTTAAGCTGAGCACTTGAAATCAGTTTGAGTTTGAGGCCCCCTAATTTGTGTTTGTGTAGCTGATATAGTTAAATATTACAATTTCAGGATTTGGGGCAAAGCTGGGAAGAGCAGCAGTTCCCTGCAAGGAACATCACAGAAGATGCTGGAGGCCTCTGTTAAAATGATGGCTGAGAAGGAGCTGGAGGCTAAAATGGCCACCATACCTAAGGGAGATTTTGACTTGACATTACTGGTGTCATCCTCGTCCGACTCGACCTGAGTGTCCTCCTACAACTTCGGGGAGGGTGATGTCGTGGCACCCGTGCCCACACCTGCCCTGACACATGCTCTGTCACCTTCCTCAACACATTTGAGGAGATTTGACCAGATCTACCACCAAACCACCAAAACTTGCCCAGAAAGTAGGCAAAGTGAGGTCTGCACTCCGGTTTCCCAAGGTCCTGCCCCCTCTCCCAAAGCTGGTCCCCATCAGTCTAAGCCCATTCCCTGCTTCAGCCTGTCGGACACCTGGCTGAGTCCGGATTCAAACTGCTCGTTCAGCTCCACCGTTTTGATGGGGAGCTTAGGGGAGGGCATCCACATGTTCAGCAAAGACCTGCCGCCGAAGGGAAAGGAGAAGCAGGCCAGGGAGCAGCAGGGGGGGGTGAGCGGGCGCTACCAACCCCGCCAGCTCTGGGATACCACTTGACCCCAAAAATTCCCACACTTTCCTACCGGATCCCCCCAGACATACAGCAAGCTGCCCCATCTCAACAGGGCTTTCAAGAAAGAGAGGGCCCCCAGCAGCCCTGCAGGGCCCCCTCTGACTAGAACTGGAATCGCCCCAGAGAGCCTCTGAACGCACCTGTACTACAAGTCACAACTGCAGCCGGTGGCGAGTGCCTAAGCCATATTAATTATTATTAATAATATATTGTGAAATAATGTTCCAGCTAACGCTAGGTAACGTTAACGTTAGCAACCTCAGTGAATCATAATACCGGTAACGTTACTTCAATAAACGTCGGTAAAATAATTGTCAACGATTATTATATAAGCTATGTATTAAAATATTCCTGATTGCATTTTCAGATGAGTTTGTTAAAATATTTCTCCAAGAAAAGAAAGATGCCTGATGTCGATGACGAAGATAGTCAGGTAACGTTACTTTAGCTAGGGAGGGGCTCAAGGTTCTTAGCTATGCCCCGAAGTTTTGAAGGGAAGGAAATGTCTTCTAGTTCTAAAATATGTAACGTTAGTGGTGGCTTCTACAATATTTGAATGTTCTTACTGGTTGCGTGATCAAATATTTATGATGTGAGAGAATTATCTAATGTTATTCATTCTCAAATGTAACCTTATTAGACAAGTAGACAGGCTGCAGGGGGACCATCTGGCATCGTGCATGCTACTGAGCATCAACGGGCCACCTCTAGGTGAGCTTCCCTATGACAGAGCCTTTTAGAGCTCTTCTTTAAAAAAAAACAAGAAAAATTAAGTGCTCTCAGCCAGGCTGCAAACTTTGCCACTGAGGCTAATATACAGTGCCCTCTGTAAGTAGTGGGTCAAAGAGGCATTATGTATGAATAAATAGATGCCAGTAAATATGTTGTAAAAAATGTTTTGCAATCAATGTCATTTTATTTCATATTTTTAAATTACCTATTGATATTCACTCCGACGCCGGCAGCACGCACGCACCACCCAGTTACAACAAATCCCTTCCCCCCGCTGCTGAAAAAAATCCTAGAGGAAACACTGCTTGGCTATAAATAGCTGTACAAAATGAGTATTGTACCTTATTGAACCTGTGTTTTGTAGTTGTCTAATGACCATGATATTGTAATTTCTTTAGCCAGACTACTGTATAATGCGGGAGCTTGCAGCTGCTTACATCCCTTTTCTTTGTGTTAAACAGAACGTAGGCGTGCAGAATATTGATGGCGCCATGGCGATGGCGGTGGAAGTAAATGAGCACGAGGAACGCGTGTTAGCCTGGATAAAGGCAAAGGATGAGGAGATGCTCCAAGAGAGGGAGGAGTGGAGGAAAGAGAAGGCAGCTCTGGAGGCGGAGGTCAGGGTGAGGGTGGTATCAGCAAGGCGGGAAGTGGACCAGATGGAGAAACAGAGGGAAGAGATGGAGAAGGGGATGTGTTTAGAGAGAGATCTGTGGGCTTTGGAGAGGCAGGAGAAAGAGAGTATGGAGCTGAAGGAGCATGAGATTCAGTCAGAGACAGAAAGGATACTGGAAAACTGGAATTGCCCCAGAGAGCCACAGAATGCGCTTGTACTACAAGTCACACCTGCAGCCGGTGGCGAGCGCCGAAATCATGCTGGAGCGCCACAGGGCACCCCTGTGTGGAGAGCAGAACTCCATACTGCCCCCGCAGGCAGGGACCGAAATAGACCAGGAGACCCGCAGCATGCGCCTGTGCAGGGACCAGCACAACAGGCTGCCCAGTCTGGCCAAGGCCAAAGCCAGGCTGGACTGCTACAAGGCGCATCAGTCTAAAGCGCTGAGTTCAAGCCTGCACCCTCTTGCAGGATCCGTAATTGTCCCGGTGAGCCACAGCACGCCCCTGTCCCAGGAGCAGAACCCCGTTTTGTCTCGTCTGCTGAGGGCAAGACCCAAACGGAACACCCAGAGTTTCTCCCCAGTCCCAGGAACAAGCATCAAGCCTGCCCCTTTTGCCAAGGACTGGAATTGCCCAGGAGAACAACAGCCATATCACAAAACCTCACACACTGAATGGAGAAAGTTATCTTCAAAAGTAACGCCCTGTACCACTCTGGTGGAGAACTCAGGTGGGTCCATCCTACCTTGAATTTGTTGTATTATTCAATGTGTTACTCTTTCAGGTCAAATCATCTCTTATTAGTAAAATAAACCATCTATCATTCTCCTCTATGTGGGGAGGGTGTTTCCCCCAGACAGGGCGACCAGTAAATGCATCTCTAAAATCGCCTTTCGTTTTGTCTGGGGGAGCAATATGGAGAAGCTGAGTCGCTCAAAGAGGATAAGAATGGGGGCAGGGTTCCCTGGGAAGAGCTCAGTATCTCAGGCTAGATTGGGGAGATTATTATGATGCAGCTTGATATCTGGAGCCTGATCTTTCTTCATGAGAATCCAGCGTTGGGGATTATTAGGTTATTCTGACTGTACCTCACCATGCAGGGAGAAAAATATTGACGGGCGGAACTCAATCCACATACTGGCTCAACATCACTCCGAAATACTGGCCCCGAAACTGCATAACATCTGCCTGGTGGTCATACAGGAGGCAAGACCTGGAACCCCCCCACCCTCCCACCCCTGCAACAAAGCCAGCATGCAAAAATATTCAAAAATATTTTTAAAAATCAGCATGAGAAGAAAAAAGACTGCATGGGGCTCGTCGGGGCAAGGCATGTAACCTTGTGAAGAAAAGACAAAAGGGGGCACTCCCAAGCAGCCCATCAACTCACAGAGCACTCCTGACAGGCAAACCGTCCACCTGCACCTGTCGAATGCCAAAAACGGATCGGAGAGCCTCAGGACCCCCCAACAGGTCCATACCCCAAAACCACCTCAGATGGATGGACCTGTCAAAGGAGGCTGTCCCATTTCAGCACTGGGACACACACGTCAGGTCAGTCTAAACATTCTCAAGAAGATTTCTTGTCTTTATGATCTTAACTTTTCTTATTAAAAAGGTGAAGAATCTAATTACCATCTTTTCTTCTTGGCCAGATAAGTATTCAAGTGTTGCCATGGTTTGTATTAATTTAAAATATTAATTTAAATGTATTTTTATAGTGCATTTTACCGTTAAACTGTCACAAAGACACTTTACAAAGTAGCAGAAAAAGAGCAGGAACACTGAGAAATATTGACTGTGACTCAGTAGTTGACTGAGTTGTAGGTGTTGTGCTTCCACCTGGACGTTTAAAAGTCTTGGATAAAGGCGGGTTGGAGGTGTTTTGGTCACTCTTGAGTTTTTACCGTGATGTCATTCTGACTGGGCGTGTATTCCCCTTTGTAACCCTCGTATACTGTCCCATGGTCTCCAAAGGCACAACAGGTACCAGGAGCAGCGGGGCCCCATTCCTCCCCGAACCCCAAAAGTCAGCGTGCTCCTGGATAAAACCTCCTAGCATCTCAACTCAGGTGAGTGGAGGCTGTTAAGAGACTTTATTGCTGTTGGTTTCTCTGAATATCTCAGGCTGTCGATTGGGGAGATTATTATGATGCAGCTTGATATCTGGAGCCTGATCTTTCTTAATGAGAATCCAGCGTTGGGGATTATTAGGTTATTCTGACTGTACCTCACCATGCAGGGAGAAAAATATTGACGGGCGGAACTCAATCCACAGACTGGCTCAACATCACTCCGAAATACTGGCCCCGAAACTGCATAACATCTGCCTGGTGGTCATACATGAGGCAAGACCTGGAACCCCCCCACCCTCCCACCCCTGCAACAAAGCCAGCATGCATTTAAAAATATTTTTAAAAATCAGCATGAGAAGAAAAAAGACTGCATGGGGCTCGTCGGGGCAAGGCATGTAACCTTGTGAAGAAAAGACAAAAGGGGGCACTCCCAAGCAGCCCATCAACTCACAGAGCACTCCTGACAGGCAAACCGTCCACCTGCACCTGTCGAATGCCAAAAACGGATCGGAGAGCCTCAGGACCCCCCAACAGGTCCATACCCCAAAAACCACCTCAGATGGATGGACCTGTCAAAGGAGGCTGTCCCATTTCAGCACTGGGACACACACGTCAGGTCAGTCTAAACATTCTCAAGAAGATTTCTTGTCTTTATGATCTTAACTTTTCTTATTAAAAAGGTGAAGAATCTAATTACCATCTTTTCTTCTTGGCCAGATAAGTATTCAAGTGTTGCCATGGTTTGTATTAATTTAAAATATTAATTTAAATTTATTTTTATAGTGCATTTTACCGTTAAACTGTCACAAAGACACTTTACAAAGTAGCAGAAAAAGAGCAGGAACACTGAGAAATATTGACTGTGACTCAGTAGTTGACTGAGTTGTAGGTGTTGTGCTTCCACCTGGACGTTTAAAAGTCTTGGATAAAGGCGGGTTGGAGGTGTTTTGGTCACTCTTGAGTTTTTACCGTGATGTCATTCTGACTGGGCGTGTATTCCCCTTTGTAACCCTCGTATACTGTCCCAGGGTCTCCAAAGGCACAACAGGTACCAGGAGCAGCGGGGCCCCATTCCTCCCCGAACCCCAAAAGTCAGCGTGCTCCTGGATAAAACCTCCTAGCATCTCAACTCAGGTGAGTGGAGGCTGTTAAGAGACTTTATTGCTGTTGGTTTCTCTGAATATCTTAGGCTGTCAGTCAAAACTGGAAAGTCTATGATAAACAGTGCACAGGAGGATGTTTATCTCATTTCTGTGTTTCCCTTTGTTGTACAGGGAGAAGACCTGGCCCACATTCATAGACTGGTCATCCTACAGGAGGTATGGCTCTTGCCCCCCAGCTGTATCTACTGCTCTCTATGGTTCGAGTTGTGAAATTGAGTTGTGTAAGTCCTGCTTATACATGTTAACATCAGTGGCAGGTTCTCTAGATTCAGTCCCCCAGATTACACCCTAACTAGTGTACCACTGACAAGCACATTGCTGCAGCACAAAATCACCAAATGAGTCCCTCTATAGACTGACCAACAACTCTCAGATTTTGCATCCAGTGGCCAAATGTCTGTTATTATCTCAATACCAGTAAGTACTTTGAATATGATGCAATACACTTTGTGCTAGAAAATCAGTCGTGATCAGAATGACTTTACATACAATTTCCTCACAGGAAGCGGGGTGACAACAACGGGCTTGGCTCCATTGAACAGAGGGCCATTGAAGCTCGAAGCAGCCATGAAGATGGAGTTAATCGCACAGAATGTTTTGGCTCCAGAAATCAGACGCGAACACAACAGACAGAGGTAGGGCCATTCTGGGCCTGTGGTGGCTTGGTAAAGTGGATACTGTATAAGGATCCTGTCTCTTGTATAATATCTTTGTAGCAGTGCATCGTGGGTATTACAATACACACTTCTTCTGTTTCATGTCAGAGAGCTTTGAGGGAGACGTGAAGACATCTTTTCCTTATGCTGAATTAATTTTTTTCGCGAAATGACTCAGTGATGCTCAACCTAAACCCTGATCAGAAGGACAAAGCTCACCGGAGAGAGAAGAATACAAACTACTTTCAGACTGCATGACATCCGACCTTCAAAAAAAAAATAGTTCGGTCATTGTTCAGATTTATCAAAGCAAAAAAGCTTTGTACAACAGAAGATTAATTGACTTTACCAATTCATTGGGGGAAAATGGCTGTAATGTAATGTAAAAAAATAAAATAAAAATACATACACTTTAAAAATTTGTGTGGCAAGTCCTTCAGGTAGATTCTAACTACTGAAAATGGTTTAGAAATTTTGTTTTTTAGAGAAAGTGAGTTAACTCAGTAATCCACAGGGTGTCTGGTGGCGTAGCCTGTAGAGCACTGTCCACATGCTCATTACGAGCTGCGACTTTGGCGGTTCGAGTCTCTCCCTCTTTCTTCCCCTGTTCTTCCTGTTTCTCTACACTGTTCTGTCCAATAAAGCTGAAAAGCCCAAAAAATATAAATAAAAAAACCTCAATAATCCTGGTTTGTGAAACTGGGCCTAGAATAGAATACCAAACAAGGAAAAACAGAAAATAGCAGCACCGGCGCTACCGTACGATTTCCCCGCGCGCTAAGGGGTGCACTTAGTGTAAAGATCGTTATAACACAGCCTAATAACTGTTACCATCTATATGGGCTCATTCATGTTACTAAAATTCTATTTTCAATATCTCAATCTTCGATTGATATTTTCCTTGTACCATTCTTAGAGCGTATATCGAAACTGGAGAGGCAGGAGTCGTCAGTGGTTGCCGAAACCAATATGGCTTCCAAGGCACTGCAACTCTTTCCACATAGGCTATAATGGGGGAAATCCTCCCTTGTTCTATCAAACTTAGGGGTTTACGGTCATATTTTCAATCTAGTTATACCCAAAATACATATAAGAGTAATAATCAATGCGTGATTTGACTTGACACGATTTGATAACGAAGTTATAGGTGAGTTGTTCTATCCAGACATCGATACTTCTGCCTGCAATGTACTGTAATCGCAATGGGAGTTCCATGCACAAACATAAAACAAACTTGGCGTCTGGGTTCACTTTAACAGGTCATTTAACGAGGAAATATACCAAATCGGAGTAGATAAAGCAATTAAATCATTTTAAAAAGCCACTGATAAGTTCAGCGATGTTACTTGTTTACTTTAGAAATCAGGAATTATGCAAACTTGACTGTTTACAAGCATTTGGGCCTGCATTTAATGCTTCACCAAAATGAGTGGGGTCATAATAAAAAATCTAACCACATTGAAGGCACTATTACTCAGTTCACCACAATAAAAACTCACTGTGAAATGTTTAAAATATTAATTGGTTATTAGTTATTGGTATGTTCATATATTTAGGTGTCCTAAAAAGTAGCTGCCAGCATCCTGAGGGACTTAGAATTCTACATCCATTTCATAAGCGATATGACACCAAAAATAAAAACGGCGCTCGCTATCTTATTCAAAATTACCCCAGAAGGGATTTTGTTTTGCTGAAATGATGTTATTCAAATTGTAAGCAATCCCTGTCTTGACATCATCCTGATTGTTCAATTCCGATTCATCCGAGTTATGCCGGGAAAATGTTTTCTGGCATGTCTAGACAGCTAAACCTAGATTGAACAATGATCTTTTATATGTATTTCTTTGTCAAGACTTTATCTACATTGTGGTATAAAGCATTTTAGTTTTACGAATGGGTGTTCTTTGTTATTAATTAAGGTGAAAAGGAGACATGTGCCATCTCCAGCAGATAGAATAGTATTCCATAGCCAGATAACCTGCTGCTAGTGTATTTTTTCTGAAAAAACGAGGGAAAACTCGTTTGAACAACAATATTTTTTACATATATTTTTAAAATCCTAAATCGTGTCTACAGTATGGTGTGAAGGATATACCACAGTAACCACCCTTTTTTAGGGTGAAAAAGGGGACATGAGCTTGGTCGATTCCAGTCCCCAACTGCAATGCAATTTTGAAGCCATGAGGCCGCTGTTTGAAACCGAGTCGTTCTGAGAGTAGTTTTCATTAAATGACGCATCCCATAACAATACATACCAGTAAATGCATACAGTATATTAGTTTTACTGTACGAATACCACAAAATATTGGTTCATGTTGAAGGAAAACAGATAACCCCACCATAACAGTCGCACAGGTGATGATGCGTTTCCCTCCAACGACATTTTCCCTCCAACGACAGTTATTACATGCGGAGGAAAGCGGCTAATTTTTAAAATCGTATTATAGGAAACAACAGTTATATTCTGACAAATTGGCAATTTATATGTTATTTGATTGTACTGTAGCATTTACATTATGAATGAAGAATAAATCGTCAAAATGTTTTCCGAAAGATCGCCAGAACAGGTTTGACTTCCCTACTGATGAATACAGTCTAGCCTAAAATGAACACGACCGTTAAGTAATTTGAACTTCCATGGTTACTGGACTGCGTATGGATCACAGAACTGTGTAAAACTGTGCTGAGCCGCCGACCAGAAATAGGCTACATAGGCTACTCGGACGCTCTCGTCGCTAAAGTTACCATTACGAATTCCCTCTGGAATGACTACACGAACGTAACTGACTTTCGGTTAAGTAGGTCATGTAGCCAGTTAGCTCCTTATAATTGCGGCTTATCTCGTGTATTCGGTTTGTTTCCAAAATATAAAATAGCGAATCATTTCAGTTACAAAAAGCTATATTAGCAAGTTAGCAAGCTCCTATGACTTTTGTGCTGTCACCAAGCTCAGATAGGCTATTAAATTAGGCGAATGTAAAATAGTATTTTTGCTTATACAATTTCCTTCCTACAGTTTGTTTGGTGGGCTTGGGGGGGCGGTCAGCGCTAACAGCATCCTGTAAAACCAGGGGGTCTCAAATTCAAATGCTTTATTGGCATGACATTTAAAAATACATATTGCCAAAGCGTACTGATAACAACCATAGTAAGAATATATATTTTAAAAATGAAAACGTTTAAAAAAAAAAAACGGCAGCAATAACAGCATAAATTATCGATTAAATTAACTACTATATAGGCTACTATTTCTGTAATATACTATGCTCTATTAATTTTAAAAAACGTATGTTCTCAATACAATTATTATTATACATATATATATATTTTATGCTTGTTAGATGTTTACCCTCTGTCCCTCAGGTTGTGACAAAAACATGTTTAGCTGCGAGTGAGGTTGTCGGTCCTTCTCCTAATAGGACTCGCAGCTTTTGATCATATGTGAGGGAGCGAAATTTGTTTTGGAATTTTGAATCTTATTAAAATGTGTTTTTCTTGTCTGTGAATATTTTTCACAATTTAGCAGGAAGTGCATCTCTGTCTATACGTCTCCTGTCTTGCAGTGACCACGTTTCCTCTCTCTCACTCAAAACGATTAATTTTATTAAAATTTAAAATTTTAATTCTGAACACGTGTTTCTGGGCCTGTTAGCTTCTAGTTCTGTAGCGGATGGCCCAGAGACTGTAAAAAATATGGACAAAGCTACTGTGACGTCACCCATTGACTCTCCGTGGGTCTCTAAAACACGTTTTGAAGCTCAATGGCGGGCGCGGCCATTTTGTCGATTTGGAGCCAAAACCATAGAGTTAAGCGGTCTTGTGATTTTTAGAATTTGATTGACAGTCCGGTGCGGAAAAGCCCATCAACCTGAACGAACGATTGCAGAACGAACTTGAGGCTAGCTGACTGTCTGCCGTTATGTTTTACAATATATTATCTGATGTTTACGGAGTTTAATTTCTATCCGTGACTGTACTGTGTCGTGTAATCACGTTATATGTATGACATTAAAAATACAATTAGGCTATGTTCAGTTATCTTCAATTTATGTTTCTCAGCAAAACGAATATGCTTAGCTAGCATATCAGTTTGCCAGTGAGCTAGGTAGGCTATCCGTGGTTAGCTCACGCATTAGCAATATGAACCACAGGGGAAGAACATCGACTACACTAATGGTCAATCAATCAGAGATGTGTAGGCTACTGGTGATTTGACTCGGCTAATTTTCGTATAACTGTCTGGTAGACCTGCTGTTAACCGAGCAAGTTATCGTCGTAGGTTTTCGCCAGTCAGTTAATGAGCCAGTAACTGCTACTAGCTACTCCATCGCCGTTTGTGGTGTTCACTTGCTGGGTGACGCTAGCTGACCGATCGTTCGCAAATCACTTTCTACCGAATAAAAATTAACACTGTCAGCGGTGATTAACAAATCTACCAAGTATTTTAATAACTGATCTGCAGGCGTGTAAATATGACAACGCACTTTGTACAGCAAGTTTTCCACCTGGTGCATGAAGACAAAAAAATGTAGCCTACATTGAATTTCTAATTATTATTAGGCTATTATTTTTTTCTTGTAAATCATCAAAACCAATGGTGAAAAGCCAATATACGCAAGGAGCCCCCAGGCCCGATTCTGAGAACCACTGTCTTAAATGCCTAGCTTGTCGGTCTGCTATATTAAATGCTAAAAACATGTTCCTTTCTAAATGCCAAGATGGTTAATTTCGTTAAATTCTGTGTGTGTGGTTTCATCGTGTGTTGTATGTTATTCAGCAAATGAACCTTGAGACTCTTAATTTGCTTCGTGAAACTGAAAAAGTGTTTATCCCAAAATCGGGATTATAGTAGCTTTGTCACATGCGTGAAGCATGGCCCAGGTAGACACTTACGGAATGTACACGACTGACAAGCCGTCAAACACGTCTGACAGATTGAATGTTTGCCGGTTAAGGTTAGCTAGCTAGTCAAATGGCTTGGTAGCCGAAGTTGCGAACTGTTTTAGCATAGGCTACTGCTGGACTACCAAATATAGCAAGCTGATTACGCTTTCTGCCAACTAATTATTTGGTTAAGTAGGCTACCGAAAAACTTAAGAGGAGGATTATTTTATGGTCGTCTAGTGCAGCTGTAAATAGCACACGCCATAATGAAATCACCACGAAATGGGATGCCAGCATTTTCAGACTTAGCACAGGCGGACCGTGGCCGGAGCCGCAATGTCAAGGCCAAGAGGCGCCACCGCCCACCCCAGTGACCATAGACCGTAGCCCCTCCTGTAGCTCAGTCCTCCGCAGTAATCCGGAAGTGACGCAAGCTGTACCTCATTGGTCCAGAACAAATATTGGCACTGTGCCCAAATGACGCAATAAATCATAAAATCGACCCATGGACAGTCATAAGACGAATAAAATACACCTATTATGACTATTTGTTCTTGTGAGAAAAAATTATTGACTTTGTATTTTGATCGCATTTGTACCGTAGACTTACATGGAAACCGGATATGAAAACACCTATACTGGAGCCATCCGTAGTGGCGCTAGTGAGCAACCAGGAACTACAACACCAGGAAATGAGCTTCAAAAACTAAGTCTGGTTTTGGCCGCTTGGGATGGCCTGCTGTCAGGCTAAATTCCCAGACTGCATTGCGGCGTGGTGCTGGTGTGATGTTTCTGAGCACATTTCTGCACTTTCGGTGCGCTGTGTTGACATCTTATACGGTCTATGGTTCACATGCACGCACAGTACCGAATTCCTTTGGGGGGGATGGAATGTCCATGTATTTTAAAAACAGTAATTTTCCTTCAGCAGAATTCATTTGGTCCAAGTCAGCCATTTTGATTGTAGCTCTGAGGAGTTTTGGACCAGCTTAGGTACTCTGAATGTTCTTTCCTAAAAGGGGGAACAGTTAGTTTACAGTACATAGTTAAAGCTACAGTATGAAAGTTTCAAGAAACCCCCCCTAATGGTACTCTACGTTCCATTCAAACCGATACTATGTTGGACAAGCAAGGATTAATTAAGAATATGTCTATTTTCTGAATCCAGCGGTTTCAACAGTCAATGCCAGGGACATGTTTATTAAAATGTATTAAAGATACATTTCAACAGTCAATGCCCTTGTTAAACTGTTCAGCACTCTGGATACTGAACCAAGCGATATTGCATGCTATAGCCCCTCACTTAACCTACATGTAAAATATATTTTATTTGATTTAATTTAACAATTATGTTTAAAATTAGAATTATCAATTAAATCACTGAATTCATTGATAGGTCAGTCTACAGTGCACTGGTGGAATCAACAACAAGTCAAAACAAGCTCTATACCAGGTTTTAAGATTAAATAATTGAATTCAATAAGAAGCAGTCAATTATATTAATTAATTGAAACATACATTCTTTATTGAATGCAGGCACTCTACCTCTAAATTACCCAACAAAAGACATAATACAAAACATTAAACAACTAATCTAGAAATACCAGAAAATAGAGAGTGAGAGATGGATGAGAGAGAGAGAGAGAGAAACAGATCGGCCAGACCATGCCGAAGTAACACCCACTTCCAGTATAAGCGCCACAAGGAAACCAGCTAAAAGCACACAACCAAGGAAACACCACCAAAATAAAAAGAGGAAAACTTCTTCTTCAAGGCTCCGACACCAACGCAACACAAACAACTTTCTCCTGTGGCCATCTTAAATACCTTACCCAGCATGGCTTGAGGATGTTTGCCCTGATTGGGTGATGCCGGGTTAAGGTTTAGAAGAGAAAGGAAGGGGGGTCAGACTAATTGTCTGTATTCTGCTTCAGAGTATCCTTCTGTCAAAATGCTTCACATTGTAAAGGGGTCTTCAGCGATGGGGCCCCTCCAAGCCAATTCTCCCATAGGTATTATTAGCATAGATTAACCCCACTGGTGTACCCCTCACAATGTGTTGCATGGTAGCAGGATGGCGACAGTTTTACAGCCCTGGGCTCTTTTGATGTTTCAGGACCATCTAGATTTTTCCCACATGAGTATTTGAAGTCTTTTTTTTCAGCCGAAAAGTTATAACTTCAGTTTGTTTTGTTGCTACATCACATCACTCTTTATCTGTATTAGGACTTGTGAGTCAGTTAAAAAATTATTGACTTTGTCAACTCAAGAATGTCTATGGTGATGCACAGTGGCACCAGGGTGAGGGTTTTAGGTTCTTTTGCTCTCAGTGGCTCAATATCGTCCACTTATAGTAATATATCCATTTAGTCAACCATGTAGCTCACACTCTGAATAAAAATATCAATCATTAATGGCTAAGAATTGTATATAGATGTATTCAAATGCAAGAGGTTGTATACCCATCCTTTATAAATTACAATAAAATGTATAGAAACTCAGTAAATAACTGAAAGTGTAATTTTTTTTCCAAATGAATTTTTTTTTAAAAGCATAAGCGCATGTTTTGTTTTTTTTTTGTTAACCTTGCACAGCCTATTTGCTGAACTTTAGCGATGATGACAATAATTGCCGAGTTTGCTGTATGTGATGGTCAGATATCTTATTGATTCAGAATTTGCCATTGATACGGACAAACATTCAAATCCAAAATGTGGAGAAATGCCGAATAATGGAAAGCGATCATAAAGAGAAGCACAGCCTGCTATGCTCCCAAGTAATTTGTTACAAAAAAAGCATTTATACACATTGTCTTCTTCAGGGTGTAAGGTGTGCAAATGCTGAGGTCAGGGGTCTGCAACGTCATTAAGAAGAAAGTGAGCACTGGTGAGCTCTAATTATGAAGGAGCTGGTAGGCCAAGGAAGACCTGAGTACAAAGCCAAAAGAACAAAATATTGTACCACTGTCCAAATACTTACGGACTGCACTGTATATAGCCTATATAGGCTATATGTGTGTGTATTCAAACTCAGAAATTGTAATGACATTACCATCCATTAGTCAAAATCTTAGGTTTGGAAAACGGCAAGGTTAAGTGTACACGATTCGTACAACAGGTCAGGACCACTCGTAAATTTTGTTTGTACCTAAAATTCTAAACACAAGAAAATTGGTGATTGCGGCAATTTCTCTTAAATCGCTTGTACAAATCTGTTCGTACGAGTGGTTCTTGCATGAGGCCCATTGTTCTTACTGGAATACTCATAGAGAAAGTGTGTCTCCCCAGGAGGGGAGACCTTGACCATTTATTACAAAACGAGTGAGAACACTGACCCCCTAATGGGTTAAATATTGACCTTGACTTTTCATTCACCATTTCTGTAATTATTTGATGCATGTTGTTTGGCTATATTTATGCAATTGAAATGATAAATAATTATAACATGTCTAAATGAAATGATTTTCTCTTTATGATTCAGAATTTGCCAGAAAAAGAAACAGGTTCTGCAGTTTCATTTTCACAGCACTATGTGTGCCTAATATTACTGATTTTAAATCATCAGGTAGTCTCTAATTAATACAAATTCAGTTTGAGTGATTGGGCTGTGAATGTTTGCATCCAAAAGCAGTTTCTTTGCGTTCTTCGATGCTTCTGATGCATCGAATGCGGCCAAGTTATTTTCAGGTGTTATTTGTTTTTTTAAGTCTTGGTCCATTTTATCGAGGGTTCTTTCGTTATTTTCTTTTGAATATGGCCCAATCCACCTCGCCATACTGTCTGCAATTGATTTGGCACTGGTGTTTGGATTCTTGGGGTCCCAGGTGGACTCATACGTGAAAAAATGTTTCAGGCTCCCAAGGTATGATTGGATGGTACCTGGAAGGAACTTCTTCGGCTTGGTGTGCCTTCCCAGGAACACATCACGAAGGGTATCCCTCTCATGGAGAGCACCACATTTGTACCCCCAATGGCCTGCAAAACTGTTTTTGCCTGAAAGGCATGCTGATTGGCAGACTTGGGCATCTTGAGCCCGCTGTCTGCAGACAACAGCCATTTTTCAAATTCGTTGAACTCGCCAGCCACTTGCCCAGTCTTCCCTTTCCTCTGCGGTCTTTTCCCCAGTTCAACCAAGTGCTCAAATTCAGCTGTGCCTTTTTTAAAATTTTGTGCACTCTCAAACGATGTGGCTGCAATCTCTTTATGATGCTGTAACATCCCTCAATAGGACATTGTTGCGGTCTGTGGTAGTCCTTGCTTGCCGGCTTGCCTCTTTTTGTTTCCGCTCGTAGGTCTTCCTGAGGTGAAATTGTTGGACTGCTGCTTTGGCCTTGGCTGGGTCCCAGTTTTGGCTGAGCTTTAGGTGTCATGGCAAATGAATTACTTCAGCCTCACATCCCTCCAGTGGCCACTTCTTCTTTGGCCTGCCTCCCTCCTTGCTGCTCCATGTGCACTACCTCCTCTGTTCTGAAGTTTATTGCTTTAGTCTTTACCTTCTCCTGCTCACTTTCCAGTGATTTAGAAATGGCACTTGAGTCTTCGCTGGACACCAGCTGTGGGTCAAAGAGCTCTCCCTGTACTCCCACTGTAGCTAGAATCCACTTCTGAGCTGTGTATCCGTCCATTAATTCTAAAAGAAGTATGTACAGGGTCAAATCAAGATGCATAATCCAGATGCTACAACACAATGACTTTGTCTACTTGAATTAATTAATTTGCTAATATCTATGCAACCATTAAATCGGTGTTTTTCAAACTCGGTCCTAGGGATCCGTGCATATGCTGATTTTTGTTCCAACCACAACTGCAATCCCACTGCTGTCAACTTAATTATATGAAGAGAGGACATTTTTTTAACTGATCAAATTAAAGACTGAGGCAAATCAACTTCTAATTGGTTAAAGTGTGTACACATGGTCAGTAACACTAGCCATTTGATTGATAATGAAGAATTCAAAGACACAGAATAATGAAGAATGCAAAGACACAGAAAATGATAACAAGTCAAACCAGAAGTTAAAAGTTAAAAAGAAGGTGCCAATGTTTTGGAGGGGCCCCCAAATGATTCTTTGCCTAGGTCCTCCAAAAGTCTAGGCACGGCTACAAATATTCTATAGAACTGGTATATGATCTATGTTACCCGCTGTGTGTTGGATGTCTTACAACTGCAAGTAATTGTGTGCAAGAACGCTTTTTTATAATGGAGCCTGCATTTCAAATGGTTAATTTTGCATGGTATTGAGTAAGTCGATGCTGACAATAAATATAATTTTAAAAACATTTTCGGGCTGTGTGTTCTTGTTGTACCAGTAGGTGTCCCCATACTTATGTATGTAATTATGCAGTTTGTGCACTATAGATAGACAGATGTTATGGTGTGACTTTCTGTAGAGTTGGTAAGATTTGAGCATCGTTATTGTACCTAATGGCGACTGCTGTTTAATTTATTAAATCCCTAACGATCTCACCCTAAGTGTTTTTCTTTATGTATCTGAAGACACTATAAATCGTTGTTTCACAAAAGCCAAATCACGTCGAACACCACACAACACCGATAGTTTGTATTTGTTAGTCTACTTTTCATTCTTTCTCAGCTTATGTGCATGTGAATGTACATCACACTAGGGCGAAAATAACGGTGACATGTAGATGGGACACACTGAAGTTTCGCACACTTGGCCAGGACTTGACATAAAACACAAAGTTAAAAAGTTACATAACACAGTAGACAAACATTGCAGACACCAAATGGATTGTGGATGACATCCATGAGCAAATACAAGCCAAGACGTTTCCTTGTTATTGCTGGGCTATCTACAGTTGAGGCCAAAAGTTTACGTACACCTAGGCTAAAGACATTCAAACTCAATTTTTCACCACTCCACACATTTCACGTTACCATACATTTCCTTAAGTGTTAAGTCAATTAGGGTACCTACTTTATTTCCATAAGAGGTAATTTCAAAATAATAGCTAAGAGACAGGTTTATTTAAGCTTTTATGTACTATATCTGATTTTCAGTGGGTCAAAAGTTTACATACACTGTTAGTATTTCGTGACATTGCCTTTTAATTGCTTAACTTGAATTAAACACTTGGGGTAGCCTTCCACCAGCTTCTCACAATACTTTGCCAGAATTTTTGCCCATTCCTGCTGACAGAACTGGTGTAACTTAGTCAGGTTTGTGGGTCCTTGCTAAGACACGCTTTTTCATTTCAGTCCACAAATTTTTAATGGGATTCGGGTCAGGGCTTTTTGATAGCCACTCCAATACTTTCACTTTGTTGTCTTTAAGTCATTTTGTTACAACTTTGGAGGTATGCTTAGGATCATTGTCCGGATGGAAGACCCAGTTGCGACAAAATTTTAACTTTCTAGCTGATGTCTTGAGGTGTTGCTTCAGTATTTCTAGATAATCTTCCTTCCTCATCGTGCCATGTATTTTCTGAAGTGCACCAGTCCCTTTTCCAGAAAAACACCCTCACAACATGATGCTGCCACCCCCATGTTTCACAGTTGGGATGGTGTTCTTCGGATTAAAAGTCTCACCCTTTTTCCTCCATACGTAGCGCTGATCATTATGGCCAAACAGTTCAATTTTTGTTTTTCTTCTGACCAGACAACACTCCTCCAAAAGGCTAAGTCTTCTTCCTGGTGATCACCTGCAAACTTCATTCTGGCTTTTTCATGCCGGTTTTGGAGTAGGGGCTTCATCCTTGCCTGACAGCCTTTCAGGCCATGGCGATGTAGGAGTCTCTTAATGGTGGATGTAGATACTTCGGTACCTCCAAATCCTTCACCAGTTCCTTTGTTGATGTCTTGGGGTTCAGTTGAACCTTGCTGACCAAAGTTCGTTCAGCCCTAGGAGTTAATTTGTGCCTCCTTCCGGAACGATGCAGTGTCTGTGTGGTCCCAAGATTTTTATATTTGCATACAATTGTTTGTACAGATGCTCATGATACCTTCAGTTGTTTGGAAATGGCTCCTAAGGAGGACTTGTGGAAGTCCACAATTTTTTTTTTCTGAGGTCTTGGCTAAATTGCTTGGATTATCCCATGGTATCAAGGGCAAGAAGGCAGTGGCACTAAAGGTAGGGACCTTAAACACAGGCACAGTTTCCAATTAACTCCTAATTCTGACAGTTGGCCAATCTGAAGCTTCTAAAAATTCAATACATCAATTTCTGGAATCTTCCAGACTGTTTAAAGAGACAGTCAACTTGGTGTAAACTTTTGACCCACTGGAATGCTGATGTAGTGAATTAAAGCTGAAATAAATTTGTCTCTAATCGATTTTTTTTATATATTACCTCTGATGTGAACAAAGTAGATGCCCTAATTGACTTGCCAAAAGAAATGTGTGGTAACGGTAACATGAAATGTGCGGAGTTGTGAAAAACTCCGTTTGAATATCTTTAGCCTAGGTGTATGTAAACTTTTGGCCTCAACTGTAATGCATAAATCGCATAGTACCCTTTTGCTCGGTTAAATCACAGAAGTAATCGAAAAGTGACTTGAAGGGATTGGAACAGTTTATTCGCGTAGGCTAACATAGTAGCCAGTCCCTGTTTTCAGCCAATAAAATATCAGCAATGTGGAGACTTCCAAAATCTCTTCGTCTCTCCATTTTCGTTGGTTTCTACATCGAATTGGCCAACTCAGCATTATCGTTTCTGCAGTCTTCACAAATTAAATGGTAGCCGAAATGCAAACACGCCCATGCGAAGGAGACAGGAGTCATTTTCCTTGTTTTGTTTGAAATGCTGTCTCCACCTTTATATCACATAATAGCCATATGGAAAAATATTTCTATAAAATATTTTAAAGAAAACGAAAAATCACTTAAAATGTACAATTCAGGTGAACAGACTAAATGTTTTTATTTGTTTGTTTTTTCATTCACCCTTACAGTGCGGCGTTGGAAGATCATTTTTGCGAGCCAATTCCTGTTAAGAATGCATGCAATCCTCAGATTTCAGTTTCACGTCAGATGGGGCAGGCATAAGCATTCAAAGGCAGTTATAATATTTAAAGCAGTGGTTCCCAATCTCGGACCGGCGACCCCTGCCCTGTATATGTTATGTTTCGTTCCAAGCAGTCCCAGAATTTTAACCAGCTGGTTTCTTTATTAGGATTTCGCTAGAATTAAAATGTCTTAATTCGCAATTTCGCATTTATGGGGACGAGTTACCCCCTTAAGCCACATTGTCAGAAATAGCTATGCGTGGCATGCCATGAAGAATAAAAATGCCACGTTCATATTGTGTTATATTGCAACTGTTACATAAAAAGAGGTGGTTTTTACTTTTACAAATTGAAGGCTGAGTTGAATCAATCGGCTCCTAATTAAGTTGCTTAACACGTGCTAAAATTCTCTACCCATTGGTTAGTTTTAATTTGATCAATTTTTTAAAAAATCTGTTTTTATGTAATTGTTTGCAATACAGCACAATAAGCACAACATGAACATGGGATTTTTATTCTTTATGGCATGTTTAACTATTTCCAATATAATGAAATAATCCCCCTAAACATGAAAAGCACCTAGCCTACTACGAAATTTTAACAGCTTGTTAAAATTCTAGGATTGCAATTGCGGTTGGAAGGAAAACCAGCATACACAGGGGTCCGCCAGGACCGAGGTTGAGAACCACTGATTCTAAAGCTTCAGTGCAAGAAGATTAGCAGCTCGTCACAGTCTCGTAGTGCAGCGATAAATTAATCTTTTATATTTCAAACTTAGAAACAACGTTCGGTTGTAGCCTACTAAATATTTTAGGATGTGCAGTTAAGCTGACGTCTTGTTGCAAACTTAGTTTTATTGCTTTTTGAAGATTTAATGCAAAATGATTACGAATGCATTGTTAAGTGCGTGTTAATTTACTGTGTATAAAAAATAAAATACTCCGAAAAGAATGCAAAAAAAGAAGCTGAAAATGGATTCCAGGACACCCTGTTTTTTTTTCTTTCTTTTTTTCTTCTTTCTTCTCGAGCACAGACTGTTCTCTGACGATCGTTCGCGATAGTCACGTAGCCCAGGCATGTCGTTTCTAAACCAGAGCAGCTTCAGCAAATCATAAAGCTTGAAAAGTCTGACATTTACACTGTCGCAGCTCATTGGTCAAAAGGAGCTATGCACATCATCCACAAGAGCCATATTATCTGCAGTGATGTGTCAATTGCCTCTCGGAGATTGGGCAAACAGAAATTAAGCACATTATATCTCATTTGATTGGCTCACAAAACTGGAACCCACCCTTGTTTACGTCTTTGAAGGGGTAGAGAGAGCCGCTGAACAACAGATATCGAGAGGGACGTGAAATGAAGCGCGCGTTGTTCTGCCCAGTAAGCGGTAGATCCCAAATTATTTAGGAAAATATTTTACTCCGCGATTTCTGTTAGGCATAAGTGAGAATGTCTTGCCCAAAGTTAGGGAATCTGGGTCGAGCTTTGTGGCAGAGAAGTAACAGGACGCCACCTTTTCCGCGGTCTGTAAAGATCCAAGCCTTAGCATGTGGCAGTTTGGGTTCTGGTATGTCTGGCAATGAGGGAGGTAAATGTTGCAAAAGTGGACCGAACTGTGGCTCAACCCAAATCTCCGCTGCTGCAGCCTCCCCGTCTCAGTCTCCATCGCCACCCTCTCCAGCTCACAGACACCAAGTGGTGGGCAAGATGAGGAGCGAGGAGTCGCTGGGAGTGTCGGGACGATCCTATTCATCCACCGCGCCCCAAGTTGACCCCAAGACCTACCTGTGGGCACGCTACAACGAAATGAAGCGTCTCGTGCACGGTTTGTTCTAATTTTAATATTTTAAAGTTCCGAGTGTAACCCAGTTACTGAGTGATTTCATGAATATATTAACACGTGGCCTATCCTGCATTTCAGCGCCGGCACACGATGTTCCTTTTTAAGTTAGCTGAAGTTGTGTTGCTGTACATTGAGTTTCTGTTGTAGTTCTAGGTTAATCTCAGCTGTTGCATTTTATGTAGGCCTAATCATTTATTGATTTAGATTGCAGAACTTGACAAAGAAATCGTTTCTAAACGTAGTCTATATGTTATGCGAATGCGCATTGAACTTAAACATGTTTTTATTCGTGCTTACGAGTAAATAAAGTAATTAACTATAAATATAAAGTCATACGACGGGAGCGGAACGTTCTCTACTAATAGGCTAAACTTGAAATGGCAACTGTCTCGCATTCCATACAAATTTCCCAAATTTATAATAATAATAATAATAATAAGCTTTATTTATATAGCACCTTTCATACATAAAATGTAGCTCAAAGTGCTTTACATTCAGCTCTAGGATCAAAGCAATTTCAATGAATTGAAAAGATAAAAATACAGAATGCAGAAATAAAAATTTAAAAAACAAAATAAAATGATCAGTCAAAATGCGGACAAAGAAATCAGTAAAAAACAAAAATAAAAACATCATAAAAACATGGAGAAAGTAATACCATACAAATTTGTGAACGAAGAATTAATATTTAATTAATTCAAATGTGAAACTGGTTGCATTCCCTGAACTGTTGTTATGAATTGCGTGTTGGTGATATCAATACTCAGAGCCCAGTGTAGTTTGTTGCTAAAAAAAGGTCGGAACTCAACAGTGTCTGTGTGGTTGACGTAAGTTCAGCCTGTGAATGTTCCAGTCTCCTGAAACGTCTTGACCTGGACATTCAGCTTGTGGTGGAGGTTGTGTGTTTCTGTGTCAGTGATGTCATGCCGTGTCTTGGGGGTTAAGCCTCCCCTCTGAAACGGCTTCTGTGTTGAGATGTGCGAACATCGTGCAGACAACGTGGATCTGTTTACTTCCTGTGTCTCAGTACACACAGTACTGAAACATGTTTCTCAAAAGGCGCTCGCACGTTCTCTCGGTATCTTGGTAGCGCGGACCAAACCTGAGCCAAATTATTTATTTTGTACCATTTAGATACATTTCTTTAAGATTACTCAATTTTAATGAAGCATCTGTTTTCACCTGGTTTCAGAAGCATCTGTTTTCACCTGGTTTCAGAAACACAGTTCTATCTTGTAATTGTGTGTTTGAGGTTTTTGGAAACGTTGTGTTTTGAAAATGTTTGTTGAAAGATCTCTAGCCCCGTGTTTTAACATTTCACCAGCATTTCACAAGTTAAAAGTATTCAAATGCACGTTTGATCCAGAGCTGGCACTGAAAAACTCCCGTCAGCACGTTCAGCTGGTAATGCAGCTCTAGCACATTGCTCGCGCTATGTTTACTCCCTGCTCTAGCACACTGCTCACTCTATGCTCACTCCCTGCTCTACCACACTGCTCACTCTATGCTCACTCCGTGCTCTAGCACACTGCTCGCTTTATGCTCACTCCCTGCTCTACCACACTGCTCTCTCTATGCTCACTCCCTGCTCTAGCACACTGCTCTCTCTATGCTCACTCCCTGCTCTAGCACACTGCTCTCTCTATGCTCACTCCCTGCTCTAGCACACTGCTGGCTCTATGCTCACTCCCTGCTCTAGCACACTGCTGGCTCTATGTTCACTCCCTGCTCTAGCACACTGCTCGCTTTATGCTCACTCCCTGCTCTAGCACACTGCTCGCTTTATGCTCACTCCCTGCTCTAGCACACTGCTCGCTTTATGCTCACTCCCTGCTCTAGCACATTGCTCTCTCTATGTTCACTCCCTGCTCTAGCACACTGCTCTCTCCCTGCTCACTGGACAGGAGGGAGGACTGAGAGCTGGTCAGTTTTCTGGAGAACCTGGTTCTGTGCCACGTGTGGGCTGGTGCTGTGGAGATGGCACATGGGATCTCGCTGGTGGTTGGTTTGAAAATATTTCAGATCGTCTGTATTTACGAGACTTTACGCAGAAATTACAGGGAAAAGCTCTCTCCGCTGTGTGTGTGTCTGAGACAGAGAGAGAGACTGGTCCAACAAACTTACACACTCGCGTGGACGTGCACAAAGAAGTTTATGTGTGCGTGCGTGCACGTGTGCATATGTCTATGTATCTGTGTGTGTGTCTTACAGAGAGTGACTACGGTCCTACAAATATAAGCTTTGTCTGTGTGTGTGTGTGTGTGTGTGTGTGTGTCAGAGAGAGAGAGAGATTGTGTGTCTTTTTTTCTTCCCTCTATCTCACCCCTCCTGTCTGTCTCCGCTCTGTTTGTCCTGTCCTGCCTCTGGTGCAGAGCGTGTTGGAAACGCAGTGAGTCATGCTTTCCTGTGCTGACTGGCAGTTTCTCTCGGGCCTCTGCGCAGACCAGCAGGTTTCAGCTCTGACTCTCCTGCCTCGTCACACTCTCCCGTCTTCGTTCTGAATCTGATCTGAGTCTGAATCTGATCTGAGTCTGAATCTGTACCACCAAGAAATGAAGTCTAGCAGGCAGCTAATCCTCTGCGAGTCATCCTCCCAGCTGGACAGACTTGTCTGGGCAATTAAGTCTCCGGTTTACATATACTGATATAAACAGTGAGCTGTGCAGTGATTTCAGTGATAAACGCGCTCAGTACATCATCTTTATAGCACGGACTGCAGTAGCTGAGTTGTGCATTTGTGTTTACATTCCTAACGCAGTTAAGATTCATCGTTTGATTCGGAGATGAAGACGAGTACAAACAGAAGCTGTGTAAAATGGACGAGAGGAGTGAGGGAAACGAATAAAACCTTCGCTGATGGCTGTAAACCTTGAAACCGGCGAGGCCGTACTGAGGCCTGTTTAAATGCTGGAAAAACAGGGTCCTGAGCCGTGGAGTTCAGAAGGCAGAGCAGGAGCAGCCAGGGGAGCAGACAACCGGAGGAGCAGCCAGGGGAACAGACAGGGGAGCAGCCAGGGGAACAGACAGAGCAGGCAGACAGGGGAGCAGCCAGGGGAACAGACGGAGCAGGCAGACAGGGGAGCAGACAGAGCAGCCAGCCAGGGGAGCAGTCAGGGGAGCAGCCAGTCGGGGTAACAGCCTGGGGAGCATGCAGTCAGGAGAACAGCCAGCCAGGGCAACAGCCAGACAGGGGAGCAGCCAGGGGAACAGCCAGACAGGGGAGCAGGAGAGCAGGTAGCCAGGGGAACAAACATTGGGCGTGGCACATTGGGCGTGGCACACAGAACAGCCTTCCGGTCTGAGTGCGGCGGGATTTGGGTCTGGTAGCACGCCCTCAGGCCTTTAGCGAGGGCTCAAACTGTGGTCAGGTGCCGTTACGTCATCGAGCAGCCGGTCCCGGGCGGGAGGGGCCGGGCGCTGGTGGAATGCAGCACTTCTGCGACACGCCTTATGTTCACTGTCACTGAAGCGCTGCCAGCCTCACTTACTTCTGAGAGACACGGCCACAGGAGCGGCTCGTTCAAATGTCTGAAGGTTGCAGCTTCTGGCATGGGCTCGGCTTGTAGGGACGAGCCCTGTACGTCCATTACTAGGGGTTATTTCTTGGGGGGGGGGTGTCTTCGTGTTTTTTTGACTAGAAAAAAACACCATATTTCCCTTGTGCAGGTTTAATTTGAGAGCTCATTTTGGAAACTGTTTTGGAAAGCACCCTTATGACTGGGCACGTGGCTTTTCCAGCCTCCAGTGAGGGCTCCATAATGCAGGGCCAGCTCTTAGACCGACTTCCTGTGCTCCGTGGCCAAGTTCCTGTGATGAGCCGTTGTAAAGGTCCCCAAGAAGAACGCAGGCCTGGGGCGCTGCTTTGTCTTCTGTCTCTGTGGGACCGTGGCTGCTGGAGCTTGGCCCGGCTGCTAATCACTGCTGGCTACGAGGAGGGACAACAGCTCATGAGACTCTGGAAGATAAAAGAAACCGTGTTGGATTAGTGAAAGGGCACAGGCCCTGGCGTTCGTTATGTCAGCTGAAAAAAATGAGGAACAAGCGGTTGGTTGTGTAAGAGTAATAGCAGCCTGATGCGTAAACACAGTCGGACGCTGGGCCTGCCACCAGCGCACGGTCTCTGCCTGGACGGGCTCTATGTGTGCTGCCACCAGCGCACGGCCTCTGCCTGGACGGGCTCTATGTGTGCTGCCACCAGCGCACGGTCTCTGCCTGGACGGGCTCTATGTGTGCTGCCACCAGCGCACGGCCTCTGCCTGGACGGGCTCTATGTGTGCTGCCACCAGCGCGCGGTCTCTGCCTGGACGGGCTCTATGTGTGCTGCCACCAGCGCACGGTCTCTGCCTGGACGGGCTCTATGTGTGCTGCCACCAGCGCGCGGTCTCTGCCTGGACGGGCTCTATGTGTGCTGCCACCAGCGCGCGGTCTCTGCCTGGACGGGCTCTATGTGTGCTGCCACCAGCGCACGGTCTCTGCCTGGACGGGCTCCATGTGTGCTGCCACCAGCGCACGGTCTCTGCCTGGACGGGCTCCATGTGTGCTGCCACCAGCGCACGGTCTCTGCCTGGACGGGCTCTATGTGTGGCCCTCTGAATGAGCATCTGCATTGCTAAATGTTGAGCTGCAAGGAAGCGTTCAGTAAAGCACCTCAGTGATGTCCTATTCACTAGGACAAAGAAATACATGTTCAAGCCGATTATGAAGTCCCCAACAGTACAATGCATGAATGCTCAATTATGTAGCTATTGACATACACATACAAGAAGGTGTGATGATTATTAATTGTTTAACACAAATGCTTATTATTTCTTCGTTTTCGTTTTATGTTGATATTACATTTATTCTGCCATAAAGCGAAACTGTTGCAAAATATTGCGTTAATTGTCAAAATCTGATCATGAATATACATAATGAGTCCCCCGAAATGGCCACATTAATCTACCTCATATGTGTACAAAAACTGTGTATTTCTACTGTTATCCCACTGCTGCACTGTTCAGTGATCCATCAACCAAAACGTCCATTGTTGTAGCCCTGCGACATTGGGCTAACGGCTGGATTTGTAGCCACAATCAGAAGGATTCATGAAAGCCTACTGACCTGGCTTACTGGACATGATACTGAGTCTTCAGGCAGAATGTTTAAAACCCGTAGTCACGAACCGACTTCCCTGCTATGTTTTCAACTTCATATGATTTACCTGTCTCTGAATATCGCTCACCTACGCGCTCACTCGTTTCTCTCTCTCCACCAGATCTGATTCCTCCCGGGGTCTGTAATTTGCTGAACCCCTCCACCATCTACGCCAACAACGAGGTGGGCCTGGACAAAGTGGACATCTACGGCTTTGACTACGACTACACGCTGGCCCTGTACTCCGACGCCCTGGACGCCATGATCTACGACAAGGCGCGCGAGTTCCTGGTGGAGCATTACAAGGTGCGGCGCGCGCGGCGGGTCGAACCCTTGCGCGGCGTCGTCTCGACCGCGACCGCGGTCTGAAACGCGAGCGTAAGAACGTGAACCCGAACTCGACCGCGCCGGCCCGAGTGTGGGATCTCTGAGGCAGAAGCTGCCGCGGGCTTTCCTGTTGCGTAACTTTGTAACTGACAGCGGTTTAAAAAGCTGCGCTGTCAAATGCACTTTCATTAATGCTAATGTTGCTAACGCACCGGTCCCACCTGGGAGGTGGGAAGGACAGAGCACTGTGCACTTGTTTTCATAATGAAGAAATGAATGAAACATCTTTCTCTCCCCTCTCTCTTTTTCTTTGTCTCCCTCCCTCCTGCCCTCCCTCTCTCCTCTCTCCACAGTACCCTCAGGGCATAATGAAGTATGACTACATCCCAAACTTTGCAGCTCGTGGTCTTCATTACGATATCCAGAAGGTGAGCAGGTGTCCGTGTGTTATGGGGTTCAGGTGTTCAGGGTTTGGGTTAGGGGCTAGTTTAGGGCTGCACACGCATCCGCTCGTGTGGTGGAACGGGTTAGACACATTGACTGGCCCTGGATCAGGTTTTGCTGATTTGTCTCGTAGGAGTGGCTACATTTCTTCAGCCTTGGTATGGGGAAACCCTTTCTTTTCCTGCAGTTTTGGTGTGAGGTCATGTGTTTACGTCAGACCTTTGACTCGAGTGAACGTGTGCGGGTTCTGCTGGGCGGCACGTTCTGTTAAGGCGCGAGGGTGTGGGTGACCCGCGGTCGTGTGCCGAGCGTCGCCGGGGGTGACGGGGCCTCATCGTGCAACCCCCCGCACGTTCAGATGTTTCGCTGTTTTCCTGCACGCGAAGCGTCTATCTCAGGCCAGCACGCAGCGACGGCGGTGTGATAAGGAGCAGGAGCTGACGTCATGTTCCCGCGAAGAGAGCGTCCGCTCCTCGGGCCCAAGGAGGTGGAGACAAGCTTCGTTTTGGGCGTTCCCAATTCAGAAGAAAATGGGGGAGGGAGAGAGGGCTAAGAAAGAAAAGAAGGTTGCGTAATGGTGAAATGACTGTGGGGGGCCCCCGTTCCCATCAGCACTAGAGAGCAGTGCTGATGGCAACGGGAGTTCAGACGGTCGCGTGACTTTTCGTCCTGCAGGGGCTGCTGATGAAGATCGATGCTTTCCATTACATCCAGCTGGGTACCGTTTACAGGTGAGCGTCTGTGTGCGTGTGTGTGTGTGCACGTGTGTGTGTGCATGCGTGAGTGTGCATGCGTGAGTGTGTGTGTGTGTGTGCACGTGTGTGTGTGCATGCGTGAGTGTTTGTGTGTGTGTGTGTGTGTGCGTGCGCGTGTGCCTTTGTGTGTGTGCGTTTGTGTGCATACATGTGTGTGTTGTGAGTGTGTGTGTGTGTGATGGGCAGTACTCTGCACACACACTCTAAGCCATGCCGCTCAGTGTGTCCTCTGCAGACACATTATCAGCTAAGCACCTGTTACCACTAATCCTACTGGTGACCATAATTCCCCGTATATAATTAGATTAGGTCAGATTACTGGACAAGTAGTAACTTAACTGTACAGTATAAGAGCACATAGAAAGCATTTGATTCCATAAAGCAGTCTGTGTGCTGGCAGTAAACAACCTTTTTCGTTTGCAGAAAACCCTGTTTCCTTTTAATCCAGAACATTTTTTTTAAATCCGTAATTGTTTAAGTGGCTATCCTTAATTTTTCAGTTGTGGTGTAGTGTGAGAGTTTTAGTGTGTGTTGTAGTTTGTAGTGTGTGAGTTTTAGTGTATGTTGTAGTGTGTGTGTTGGAGTGTGAGTTTTAGTGTGTGTTGTAGGGTGTGAGTTTTAGTGTGTGCTGTAGTGTGTGTGTGTTGGAGTGTGAGTTTTAGTGTGTGTTGTAGTGTGTGTGTTGGAGTGTGAGTTTTAGTGTGTGTTGTAGTGTGTGTGTTGTAGGGTGTGTTTTTGTGTGTGTTGTAGGGTGTGAGTTTTAGTGTGTGTTGTAGGGTGTGAGTTTTAGTGTGTGCTGTAGTGTGTGAGTTTTAGTGTGTGTTGTAGTGTGTGAGTTTTAGTGTGTGCTGTAGTGTGTGAGTTTTAGTGTATGTTGTGGGGTGTGAGTTTTAGTGTGTGTTGTAGTGTGTGAGTTTTAGTGTGTGCTGTAGTGTGTGAGTTTTAGTGTATGTTGTGGGGTGTGAGTTGTAGTGTGTGAGTTTTAGTGTGTGTTGTGGGGTGTGAGTTTTAGTGTGTGTTGTAGTGTGTGAGTTTTAGTGTGTGTTGTAGTGTGTGAGTTTTAGTGTGTGTTGTAGTGTGTGAGTTTTAGTGTGTGCTGTAGTGTGTGAGTTTTAGTGTGTGCTGTAGTGTGTGAGTTTTAGTGTGTGTTGTAGGGTGTGAGTTTTAGTGTGTGCTGTAGTGTGTGAGTTTTAGTGTGTGTTGTAGTGTGTGAGTTTTAGTGTGTGCTGTAGTGTGTGAGTTTTAGTGTGTGTTGTAGTGTGTGAGTTTTAGTGTGTGCTGTAGTGTGTGAGTTTTAGTGTGTGTTGTAGGGTGTGAGTTTTAGTGTGTGTTGTAGGGTGTGAGTTTTAGTGTGCGCTGTAGTGTGTGAGTTTTAGTGTGTGTTGTAGTGTGTGTGTTGTGGGGTGTGAGTTTTAGTGTGTGTTGTAGTGTGTGAGTTTTAGTGTGTGTTGTGGGGTGTGAGTTTTAGTGTATGTTGTGGGGTGTGAGTTTTAGTGTGTGTTGTAGTGTGTGAGTTTTAGTGTGTGTTGTAGTGTGTGAGTTTTAGTGTGTGTTGTGGGGTGTGAGTTTTAGTGTATGTTGTGGGGTGTGAGTTTTAGTGTGTGTTGTAGTGTGTGAGTTTTAGTGTGTGTTGTAGTGTGTGAGTTTTAGTGTGTGTTGTAGGGTGTGAGTTTTAGTGTGTGTTGTGGGGTGTGAGGTTTAGTGTGCGCGGGGCAGGTCTGACGGTGCTTTTGTTTGCAGGGGGTTCAGTCCCGTCCCAGATGAGGAGGTTTTGCAGCTTTACGGTGGGACCAACCACGTGCCCCTCCACCAGGTCAGCGGATTCTATGGCAAGGTCAGTACGTCACCGTGGCGACCTCTCCCACCTCCCCAGGTGTCGGAACCAAACGGCTCACGCAGCTAAGCGAGATTTGTCTCAAGCGCTGTCCAGGCCCAGCTCTGCGGCGGGAAAGGGGCGGGGCCAGCTCTGCCCTAGGAAAGGGGCGGGGCCAGCTCTGCCCTAGGAAAGGGGCGGGCCCTGCTCTGCGGCGGGAAAGGGGCGTGGCCCGCAAATATTTGCAGACGGACATAACAGCAGGGATTTGAGGTCCCCCTCATTGTGACATCCCCGCCTTTACGCAGGGCAGTGCTCTGTTTTAAGAGGCGGGGGGGGTGTGGTGTTCCTGACTGTCAGCGCCCCCCCCCGCCGGGACGTCCCGGCCTTAACGCAGGGCAGGGCAGTGCTCTGTTTTAAGTGGCGGGGGCGTGGTGTTCCTGAGTGCCAATGTGCCGTGACGTTCCGACTCCTCAGACTCTGCCTCTGGAATGTTCTACTGGGTCTCTTTCCAAACCGACCAGAGGGCCTGGCCGCAGATCTGTACACGCCGTTCTTCAGTCAGAAATACTGTTCTGCACACGATATTGTGTGTGTGTGTGTGTGTGTGTGTGTGTGTGTGTTTGTGTGTGTGTTTGTGTGTGTGTGAGTGAGTGTGTGAGTGAGTGTATGTGTGTTTGTGTGCGTTTGCATGTATCCCTGTACGTGTGTGTGCGTGTGTGTGTGTCAGGGCTGTAGTTCTGACTGTAAGCTAAAGGACAGCGTGCTAAGTGAAAGGCTTTCTCTTTGCAGGGGCCCAAGATTAAGCAGTTCATGGATGTGTTCTCCCTTCCGGAAATGACCCTCCTGGCTGCCGCCAATGACTACTTCATTTCCAACGACATCGAGTACGACCCCGAGCACCTGTACAAGGACGTCTCGGTGAGAACCGTTCCCGTCCTACCCTGTCCTGCCCCAGCCACACCCCCCTCAAGCCTCAGGGAAAATGGAGTCAAAATAAAAGCGGCTTTGATGCAGCGAAGGCAAAATCGGCGCCTTTTTTTAAATTTTATTATGTGGTCGGATATTACTGCCGATGCTTCTCTAAACAGTATGGTGGATTTATTATTTTTTTCATATAAAGCTGAAGGCTAAGGTTAACAAAAAACCATGCATTTGCAATGATACACATCTTTGGGGTACTGACAGGCATGGCGTTACCCCAAAGCAGTATTAAAATCATATTTTACTGACGAACAGAGGCGGTATGTTACTGAAGAGGCACTTTCTCTTTTGCATACAGATGGGCTGTGCGTCAGAGGGCGTGTTTGTGTCTGTGCCCTGTGCGTTTCTGTGCCAGGAATAAACCCAATTTCACTTCCCCTGCTCAGCGAGCTCTCGAGCGCAGGGGAAGTGCGTGTGTGTGCTTGCGTGTGTGTGTGTGTGCATGTGTGTGCGTGTGCGCTTGCGTGTGTGTGTGTGCGCGTGCGTGCGTGCGTGTGAGAACAGGGCGCAGGTCCAGCTCTGGTCTGGGTCTGCTGTTCCCAGCATGTCTCTTTCAGTGCAGAGTGACTGCTGAATGCTGAATGCCTGTTTGTTTCTCCTGGGAAGCTAGATTAGCATTCCTAATGGTGCCTGTTATTGATGTTGTAAAACAAACCGTGAGACACACACACTCTCTCTCTCACACCAACCCACACATGCACACACACACACACACACACACTCTCTCTCTCTCTCTCTCTCTCTTACGCCTACCCACATGTGCACACACGCTGTCTTTGTCACACACACACCCACACATGCTCACACTCTCTCACACGCACACACACACTCTCTCACGCACCCACCCACATACACACGCACACTCTCTCTCTCTCTCTCTCTCACACCCACTCAGACGTGCACACACACACACACACACACGCACACTTACTCACTTACATTCGCACAGATGCTTGCCACATACGCAAACTCCCGAATGTTTGGCAGGAAACGGCTGGTGACGTTGTTACTGCACATGAATCAGTGGTGACTGTGTTACTGCATGCCTGCTGGCTGCTGGATGACGTTAGTAAATGTAAAGGTTTTGGCATCTCTCTTAGTGTCTGCCCATTAGTTCAGGGCTGCCCAACCCTGTTCCTGGAGATCTACCATCCTGTAGGCTTTCACTCCAACCCTAACAAAGCACACTTAATTCAACAGCTGGAGATCCTATTCAGCTGCTAATTAGTGGAATCAAATGTGCCTAAAAGATGGCAGGATCACCAGGAACAGGGTTGGGAAACTCTGCAGTAGTGACAGTCACTCAGTTAGGCTGAACCCAGTTTGCCAAACCCAGATAACGTGACTTCATCTACCATGGCAACCTACCAAGGATTTCTTTTGAAAGTCATTCCTGGTGTTCTGACTGCAAAAGCCAAAAAATAACTCAATCTTAACAAGTATTTTAGTCTTACACTTATACTTAAAACCTTAATCCTATTACTTTTTTTGCTAAGTAGGACAAAAGATTTGCCAATGCGGTAAAACAATTTCACTTGTCAAGCAAAAAGGAGCTTAAAACAAAGTCATATTTTCTACTTGCGAGAAAGTAATAAGATTTGTAGTCCCGTTACAGGATTCAAGCACTTCTTCTCCTTGTCCATGTTCAGCACCGTTCTGAGCGTGCTCACAGGTGTGATGTCATCAGGGCAGGGCTGACTGCTGTCTCCCTCTGCAGGAGGCGGTGGGGATGGTCCACATCAAGGGCTTCATGTACAAGTGGATCATGCAGGACGTGGGTGAGTGAGCGAGCTGACCCCAGATCAGTTGCTGGGCGCCGCCGCTTGCTTGACCCGCGTCAGTGAATCAAACGCAGACTGACCCCAGATCAGTCGCTGGGCGCCGCCGCTTGCTTGACCCGCGTCAGTGAATCAAACGCAGACTGACCCCAGATCAGCCTAACCTGTGCTTTATAAGGGATGAGGACCCGCTGCTGGGCTCATGCAGGTGTGAGTGTGCTTCCTCATACGATGGGAACTGCCGATTCACCGTGTATGTGAAAGCAGCCTCGCCTCGGAGCACGGGGCAGGATGTGCGGCCATCCAGCACACACAGAACGTTCTCACAGCATTACTTAAAGGTTTTGTCAGCGTTGTGACACTACCCCTACGTGGCTGCACCGTTGTGGGAATGTTCTGTGTTAGCTGGGTGTGAGTTAGGGCGCCGCCCTAGAGGCTGACATGGAAGACAGGTCTGCCTGCAGTTAGGTTCACCGGGGTCCTGCAGAGCTACCCCCCAGCCCCCTGCCCCCCCCGTAAGTGGACTTCACACCGTGAGCCGTCTGCTGCTCAGTCAGGTAAATAAGTGAAATAAAGATCAGGGTTTCCTCAGGAAAATAGTGCAAACACTGCGGAGGGGGAAGTGCCTCAGAGGGTAAACCCGTCATTCGCCGTGAGCCGTGTTATTCACATGCTGTTCATATGTTATTCACGGCGAGCCGTGTTATCCACATAGCACAATTCACATGGCCACAGTCTACATCTGACCTGGTGAAAACATGACTACGCTGTGCCTTTTTCCCCGTCCATGGAGATCTGAGTCTTAGTTGATTTATTGTTTCATTGATTTTATTTATTGACGGTGGAGCTGTGGGTGCCTCAGCCTGATATCGGGGGGGGGAGACCGTGACGGTGGCGTCCCGCCGCGTGACTCTGGCTGTCTGAACGGCAGGATGTCGGTTATCTAACCGATCTCCCGTTTTGGGAGGAAAGAGACTCCGGCTCTCCATGTGCCCGCTGTTTCCCTGGCATTGTCCGAAAAAAGCATTCCGCTTCTGTTTATTTACTTTCAGAGCGAAACACGAACTTCCCGTGAGAATAACTCTGCTTCAACGCTTCCTGCGATATGTGCGCTGTGCTTGTGGAGGTACAGGCCTATACCAGCTGAGCCTCCTGCGTTATGTGCGCTATGCTAGTGGAGGTACAGGCCTATACCAGCTGAACCTCCTGCGTTATGTGCGCTATGCTTGTGGAGGTACAGACCTATACCAGCTGAGCCTCCTGCGTTATGTGCGCTATGCTTGTGGAGGTACAGGCCTATACCAGCTGAGCCTCCTGCGTTATGTGCGCTATGCTTGTGGAGGTACAGGCCTATACCAGCTGAGCCTCCTGCGTTATGTGCGCTATGCTTGTGGAGGTACAGGCCTATACCAGCTGAGCCTCCTGCGTTATGTGCGCTATGCTTGTGGAGGTACAGGCCTATACCAGCTGAGCCTCCTGCGTTATGTGCGCTATGCTTGTGGAGGTACAGGCCTATACCAGCTGAGCCTCCTGCGTTATGTGCGCTATGCTAGTGGAGGTAAAGGCCGAGACCACACCTTTCCCTAGGGGATGAGGCCTTTGTCAGATGCTCCTTCTTTAGAAGCCCCTCTCCCCCAACATTTGCCCTTTTAAATACCCCTCTCCGAATCCGAATACCTTCTCTAACTACCCCTCTCCCCGACACACTTGCTCTAAATGCCCTTTCCACTGCGTAATTTCTCTAAACGCCCCCCTCAAAGTACCACCGCCCCGTACTTGCCCTGTCTGAACGCCCCTTCTCCCTCTGCAGAGAAGTTCATCCTGCACGGAGACGAGACCTACGCTGTTCTTCATCGCCTCGCCAGCAGCGGCAAGAAGCTCTTCCTCATCACAAACAGCCCCTTCAGCTTCGTGTGAGTCCCTGTCCATCCGTCTGTCCACGGGTCTGTCGGTCTCTGTCCCTCCGTCTGTCCACGGGTCTGTCGGTCTCTGTCCCTCTGTCTGTCCGCGGGTCTGTCCGTCTCTGTCCATCCGTCTGTCCGCGGGTCTGTCCGTCTCTGTCCATCCGTCTGTCCGCGGGTCTGTCTGTCTCTGTCCCTCTGTCTGTCCGCGGGTCTGTCCGTCTCTGTCCGATATCACTGTGTATCTGGAGCAGACGTGGGTCAAGTACATACTTGTTTTGGCTTGAAATATTTTTCTACTCTTTACTGGGCTTGTCTGGTGTATTGGCACCTATGACATCCTCTCAAAAAGTTCAAAGTCCACCTTTTGGTCCTATTGGCAGGCTCAGTTGCACCAGGCTAGATCAACAGAGCACAGAAAAGTATTTGAATCCAAAATGAATACATATTTGACCCAGGTCTGATCTGGAGCTATACAACACTCCCAGAAACTTTACCGAAGCACTGCTACAGCTGTACAACCCTGGTACTGTCGTACTGGCAGACTGCACTAAAGCAGTATGCATCGAAAGCGTACTACAACGCTACACACCTGTAGCTATATACCTGGAGCTGCTGCCGCCGTGCTGTATCACTGTACACCTGCGACAGCATCGTGACGGTCTGTGCTCTCCGATTGGCTCGTTTCAGGGATAAAGGTATGCGATACATGGTCGGGAAGGACTGGAGGGAGTTTTTCGACGTGGTCATCGTACAGGCAGACAAGCCGCACTTCTTCAACGACTGTGTCAAGTGAGTCCGCACCCGTGTGCCGCCCGTGAGAATCTCCGGCTGTGTGCCTCCAGCTGTTTGTCTCGCTCGGCTAATGTCACATGACTGGTGTTGCATTTTACTCGATTTATGAAGTGGTCTACCTCTGACATTATTTATACTCCCCTGGCTCAGAGTAAGCTCCTGTGCCATTCCTGCCAAAGCTCTAATGCCAGATTAAACGAAAGAAATGGCCGCCATTGTTTGACCACGAAGGGCAAAGACCTTATGTAGCCCTCTGGGGCGTTTAATTAAGATAGCCTTCAAGGACACAACAGAGGACTCTCTCTACTAAACACAGAATGAACGCAGCAAACTCAACTGCATGGCACTCGATTCTAGATGGCTGTGAGGGATGTTTTCATTGGCTTATCTCATCCTCAGAAAAACTCTGAGATGAGCACTTCGTATTGCATATTCCCGAAGAGCAGACGTTTCTCCAGGAGCGTCTCGTTGCTTTCTGCTGTCCCGTCGCGGAAATCTTACACTTACGGCCCCGTGTGCGTTTTTCCCGGGAATTCCCAGACCTTTCAGGCGCCTGGACAGCAACGGAGACCTGCAGTGGAACAGGATCGACAGGCTGGACAAGGGGCAGATCTATAAGCAGGTGAGCAGGACAAGGGGCAGATCTATAAGCAGGTGAGCTGGATAAGGGGCAGATCTATGAGCAGGTGAGCTGGATAAGGGGCAGATCTATGAGCAGGACAAGGGGCAGATCTATAAGCAGGTGAGCAGGACAAGGGGCAGATCTATGAGCAGGTGAGCAGGACAAGGGGCAGATCTATGAGCAGGTGAGCAGGACAAGGGGCAGATCTATGAGCAGGTGAGCTGGATAAGGGGCAGATCTATGAGCAGGTGAGCAGGACAAGGGGCAGATCTATAAGCCGGTGAGCTGGACAAGGGGCAGATCTATGAGCAGGTGAGCAGGACAAGGGGCAGATCTATAAGCCGGTGAGCTGGACAAGGGGCAGATCTATGAGCAGGTGAGCTGGATAAGGGGCAGATCTATAAGCAGGTAAGCAGAGACAGGTGTTGCAGGCCAGCTCGGCCTCATACGGGGGGGGGGCGGGGGGTGGAGCTTTGCTGGGCGGTTGCCGTGGCGAGCCTCATCGCTGCCATCTCACCGCGAGAGCGCAGCCGCGGGCAGCGGGCCGGTCCAGACGCATCGCTCGCCCGTTCTGAGAGAGAGACGGAGCACGTCGCCTTTTTAACGTGCTCGCTAAAGGGAGTCTCCATTGGAAAGTGAAATGAACTCAAAATGTTGAGAATGGTAAATTAAGAATACTTTTCAGTTGGTCCCAGTTTCAAAAAAAAGGTTTGCTTTTTTGTTATTTCAGTGTGAGGGGTTTATTTATGTGACAGTGCAATGCAGTCTGGGATTCGTGGCTGTCTGGCTGCTGTTTAAAACCACACCCCTGCATACTGAGAACAGCCAGCTGACCAAAGGGAGTATTTTGAGCCAGAGCCATCGTTCCCACAATGCACTGCAATCCATCGGCCTTTTTGAACTCGAATAACAAAAAAGGAAGTAATTTTGAGCCTGTAATCAAGTGAGTGATACTCTAAATTTAGCGTTCTCAGCATTTTGTTTTCATGCTTTGTCCTGTTCAGATTGGTTCCATTTAATTCGTTACAAAACAGCTTTCTTGATAATTTCACAATGGTATATTGTGGCATGTTGATCATTGTTTTGAGTGACACACAGAATGCCTGTTTGGGAGGTTAACACTGCATGGAGCATGGTGGTCAGCGTTGAAATTTTTACAGCATTTCTGTTAATAGCAACTTTACTGTAGATGGGCTCTATAATAAGAACAGTGTTAAGCTGGGACAGTTAGGACCGCTACTGTCGAAGGGCTTCATGATAAGAACAGTGTTAAGCTGGGACAGTTAGGACCGCTACTGTCGAAGGGCTTCATGATAAGAACAGTGTTAAGCTGGGACAGTTAGGACCGCTACTGTCGAAGGGCTCCATGATAAGAACAGTGTTAAGCTGGGACAGTTAGGACCGCTCCTGTCGAAGGGCTCCATGATAAGAACAGTGTTAAGCTGGGACAGTTAGGACAGCTACTGTCGAAGGGCTCCATGATAAGAGCAGGGGTAAGCTGGGACAGTTAGGACAGCTACTGTCGAAGGGCTCCATGATAAGAGCAGGGGTAAGTCGGGACAGTTAGGACAGCTAAGATTTAGAGCAGTCGAGCTGTCCGAGGTCATGTGACCAGCGGTAATATTTTGGAGCGCGGGAGTGCCGCCAAGGCGGTTCAGCCGAGGCCGGGAGAGTGAAGGGGGGGGGGGGCGAGGAGAGGGGGGCACGGGCAGGGAGAGAGAAGCAAGGAGTGGGAGGGCGGGAGCGGGGTCTGAGTCTGACCGGCATGCTAAAGCCGTGGCGTGAAAGAGCGCTTCACCTCCAGACCTCCCCGCTCCCTCCGCTCAGCCTGCACTGAAAGCCTGGGGGCTCAGCCCCCGGGAACAAAGCTGCTTATTCAGAGCACCGTCCAGGAGCCAGAACCCTGCCATTTCTGCGTGGAGAGAGAGAATAATTCACCCCAACCCCCACCCCACTCCACTCCAGTCCACACGCACACCGCTGTAAAGTTGGAAGGTTGTCAGAAACTTCTCCTCTGAATATCTGAAATATACTTCAGCATATACACAAACCGTTGAGCACACACATTAAAAGTGGAATAATAGCTTTAGCAAATTTATTTTTGATTTTTTGCCTAGACAATCGCATTTGTGGCACTTTATTTCTTCCTAAATTATGAATGTAAACTAATCTAATAAACTAATAAAATTAGTGTTGTACATGGCACAAATGTCTTGCTTCATTTCAGCCATTTTTTTGAGTCTCTGTGGTGCTCACACCTGGAGTTATAAAGCTTTAAATAGGGTACCCTCTAATTGGGCAAGGATTGGCCAGATTTGACATGTGCGCTAAGGGGTTAATGGTTCCCTAGCAGCCACAAGTGTTGTGCTGTGTCAGCACACTGTTATATTGTACCCTACTCCAAATCACCTCCCCCTACTGCCTTCCACCCTCCCTTCCTTCATACGCTCCATGTGATTGGTCAAAGCATCCAAAGCAATAACCAATGAGGCATCAGTTGCTATGGCTAAGACCGAGGGACGAGCATGCAGTAGAACTTTTTTAGTTTGGTGAGAAGCACACTTTGCTTTGATTTGTTACGGTGGTATTTTTTTAATACTCTCTGTGCTCTAAGAACAACATAAACTTGTTAGTAGCAGCTATAACATTTCATTTGTATAAATTCACATTTAACAAGGAGGTGTTTGAACTGCTAAATTAATGAAAGACTGTATTTTATACAGAAATGGCACCAAGAGCAGAGAAATGAATCTTAAACTCTTGAACGTTAGTCTTGGATGAATTCCTGTTTCAAGTTCCTCATTTAAAACTTGAGCTTCATGGGGAAATTGTTAATTCCCGTGAAAATGTTTAATTATTATTATCATTATTCATATTCTTTTAAAAATGGTCATTTCTGTTAATTAATAGCTACTAATTAAATGTCACAACAGGCACCCAGTAAAAAATCTATGCTATCTCTAACAGCTGTAACATTTCAACATCCATACTGAAAGGTGATGAGAAAATGGGGGGCCTACGCAAAACCTACGGTACATCCTGTTGTGTCTAAACCATTCTGGGAAACGTAGTTTTATACACAACCAGCTGGGTACACTTTGAAAGTTTTTGAAATTTGATGTGTAAGGCTATTATTTGCACCAACTACTTTGGTCAAGGATGACACAGCCTGATTGGTGCATCTCTGAAAAGAGTGGCGCAGCCTGATTGGTGCATTCATGAAAATAATGGAACAGCCTGATTGGTGCATTTTTGGGAAGAATCGCACAACCCGATTAGCTGGTTTTTGTTCAGACTGCAGTCAATTTTTAGCACTGTGTGAAAAGCAAAAAAACAACAAAAGATGGAATCACATTTTATCAGTTGCGATAGTTGTCAGTTGGCACTTTGGTATGCGGAAATAAACTGGATAAGTAGTGACTTGTGTAGATGCTAAAATCAGAACTGTGTAGTCCACACATGCGATTAGTACTCGTAATTCAGTTGAGAGGGGTCTGTCCTAATCAAAGACTCGACTGGCACTGTTTGCCCAGCCGGGGGTACACTGGTGCAGTGATTAATATGTCACGCTCAGACAGGTTATTGGCATCATAATCAGGCACTATTGGGTTACTTTGGAAAAACACCTAAGAACAGTCTGTCTAACAGTTCTGATCCAAGCAACTAAGGAAGTGAGCTTCTCCGTGGCAACTATGATGTCCCAGTTCCTGACCTGTTCTGATCCCGTGTTCTTGTCATTTCCATCTGGTGCTTTGTTTTTTTTTTTGTTAAACGTAATTTTTTCGTTTCGTTCCAGGGGAACCTTTTTGACTTCTTGCGGCTGACGGGATGGAGAGGTTCCAGGGTGCTTTATTTCGGAGACCATCTGTACAGCGACTTGGCAGTGAGTGCCTGTTTTCCTTCTGGTGGTGGGGGAGCCGGTGGTGTGTGTGAAGCTGGCATGAGCGCGCGTTTCCGCCCCGCGCCCCCCCCCCCCCCCCCGCCCCCCGTATCAGCCCTGCGCCCCCTGGCACAGCCCGCCCCCGTCTTGCCGCTGCTCAGCACGGGCTTGCCGCCCCGTGCCCTTGAATGCTGTTGATTTTAAGAGAACACTGATAGTGCTGCTATTTTTTTCCATGCGTGACCTTGACAGAGCAAAGCCAAGAGTGAGGAGTGTGCCTGATACTGGGGGGGGGGGGGGGGGGGGGGCATGGGGGGGCTTTTACACACCCCCGTTTGTCCTTAGACCTGTAAACCGTTATAAACAGAAAACGGGGGTGTGCTGGAAAGGGTCCGGTGGGAGGTGCAGGAGTCCACTGCAGTTTCCTGTGTGCGGCTAACGGCTCAGCTGTGATATCTGCAGACATGGGGAAATCCAGGTTCAGAAAGTAAAAAGTTCAGTTCAGAAAGTCCTCCCCAGTATTTTGTTCCAAAATTAGCACAATTCTTCAGCCAGGAAATGGAACTCATTAGTGAAATCAGCTGGCTGAGTTCACAGGTGGAAGAAACGCATGGCAGGACTTTAACTGTCTGACCCCTGGACGTTCCTCCTGTGGATGCGGGCTCTGCGGGGCGAGGTGCGGGCCGTACGGGCACGGGGTGCGGGGTGGGGGGGTGGGGGGGCGGTGTACGAGCGCGGCTTGCGGACGTGGGGGCTGACGGCGTTTCGCTTCTCAGGACCTGATGCTGCGGCACGGCTGGCGCACGGGGGCCATCGTGCCGGAGCTGGAGGTGGAGACCAAGGTGGTGAACACGGAGCAGTACGCCCAGAGCCTCACCTGGCTGCAGGCACTGACCGGCCTGCTGGAGCGCATGCAGGTACAGTCCCCCTCAACCTCCACCCTTTACCCCCCGCCCCACAACCTCCACCCTACGACCTGCACCCCTCACCCCACCACCCCTCAACCTCCGCCCTACAACCTCCACCCCTCACCCCTCATCCTCCACCCTACGACCTGCACCCTTTACCTTCGCCCCTCATCCTCCACTCCACGACCTCTGCCCTTTACCCTCTGACCCACGACCTCCACCCTCCCTGCACCCTCCACCCCATGCCCCTTATCCACCGCCCCATGACCTACAGTCTCCCTACACCCTTCACCCCATACCCCATATCCTCCACCCCACGACCTCCACCCTGTGCCCTGTGACCTCCACCCTCTGTCCCACGACCTCCACCCTCCCTATGCCCTCCACTTTATACCCCTCATCCTTCGCCCCATGACCTCCACCCTGTACCGTGACCTCCACCCTCCCCCCACTATAAACTAAGCCTGCTGCAGTGATCTCAGCACCCCTCAAGAGTGTGTGTGTGTGTGCATGCGTGCGTGCGTGTGCGTGTGGGGCAGAGTGAGGACACTAACGTTACTCCCCTGCAGATGCACCGGGATCCAGAGTCCATGAAGGTTCTGCAGGACTGGCTCAAAGAGCGTGAGGAGCTGCGGTGAGTAACTGTGCAAACGCAGTGCGTCGACACCCTGCAGCGCATCAGCACACCCCACAGCGCGTCAGCACACCCCACAGCACGTCAACACGCCCCACAGCACGTCAGCACACCCCACAGCACATCAACACACCCCACAGTGCGTCGACACCCTGCAGCGCATCAGCACACCCCACAGCGCGTCAGCACACCCCACAGCGCGTCAGCACACCCCACAGCACGTCAGCACACCCCACAGTGCATCATTACACCCCACAGTGCGTCAACACACCCCACAGTGCGTCAGCACACCCCACAGTGCGTCAGCACACCCCACAGCGCGTCAAAACACCCCACAGCGCGTCAACACACCCCACAGCACGTCAACACACCCCACAGTGCATCATTACACCCCACAGTGCGTCAACACACCCCACAGTGCGTCAGCACACCCCACAGTGCGTCAGCACACCCCACAGTGCGTCAACACACCCCACAGTGCATCATTACACCCCACAGTGCGTCAACACACCCCACAGTGCGTCAGCACACCCCACAGTGCGTCAGCACACCCCACAGCGTGTCAAAACACCCCACAGCACGTCAGCACACCCCACAGCACATCAACACACCCCACAGTGCGTCGACACACAGCACACCCCACAGTGCGTCAACACACTCCATAGCGCGTCAACACACCCCATAGCGCGTCAGCACACCCCACAGCACGTCAGCACACACCACAGTGTGTCAGCATGCCACAGAACATACCAACGCACCAACACACCCGAGAGCACATCAGGACACTGCAGAGTGCGTGGGGACAGCCTGCAGGATGTCAGCATTAAAACACACTGCAGCTCATGAACACGCCCCACAACATGAGCGAGGACTAAATCCCTCAGCGAGTGACGGCCTTAAAAGCACTCGGGCGTGGAAAGGGCTGTATAAACACCGTTGCTCTCCTCCTCCTCCTCCTCACAGCGCCGTGACGAAGAACCTGTTCAACCCGCAGTTCGGGAGCATCTTCCGCACCTGCCACAACCCCACCTACTTCTCCCGCCGGCTGTGCCGCTTCTCGGACCTGTACATGGCGTCCCTGAGCTGCCTGCTGAACTACGACCTGTCCTACACCTTCTACCCGCGCCGCACGCCCCTGCAGCACGAGGCCCCGCTCTGGATGGACCAGCTGTGCACCGGCTGCATGAAGACGCCCTTCCTGGAGGAGATGGCGCACATCCGCTGAGCCCCTCCGCCCGCCCACTGATCCCCCCCCCCCCCAACCCCCCCGCCTCCCCCCGCGCTCGGGCACGCGCGGGCTCGGACGCCCACCAACTGAACACCGCGCAAGCTCAGCGGGACGGGGCTGCCCTTTCACCGCACGGGACTCTGTTACGGGCTGCAGAACTGCGCCCTCTGCTGGAAGCAGGTCGTTATAGCGTGTTACAGCCACGGCGGCTTTTTGCAGGCCGACCCGGAAGTTTCTCCCGCCGTGGGATCCTCGGCAGATGTCGGTAACGGCTTATAAATTCACGGTTGAGACATTAACGGGTGAATTTAAGTTACAGAACGAAACGTGAAACTCTCTTCGGCTTATGTTAACTACAGACCTTATTTTCATAGGTAATGGAAAACCCTGTGGGGGAGAAATGCTTTGTAAAATCTGCCGAGGGAACCAGAGGCTCAGAAATGCTAACTCGCTTCCCGGGTTTTAGGACTACGGACTGTGACACTCTACTGGGGTACTTTCTTAAGCGTGGTTAATAGTCTAGGTATCTTTACATAAGCTGTTCTCTGTACGTCCACAAAGCTACTGGTGAGACCCGGCCTGAGTGTGAAATGTTGCATGTTAAACATTTTGAAATCATCTCATTGCAAACGCGTAGCGGACTCGCCCGTCGCAAGGCGGGAGCACTGTGAGCCGGGAGCACTGTGTCCCCTCGCGGCCGGGGTCTGATGTCTTTGGGTGTATATAAAGGGAGAGTTCAATCCCTGCTGCATCGTGCAAGTAGATGACCTAACGCTAGCAGCTTGTTGCCATGGTACCAAACCAAAACAGACCGGCTTGTTGCTGTTGTCCGAGATGAAACGATGGAAAGGAATGAATATGCCAGCCCCTTGTACCTTAGCATTTATTTACTGTGTTCTGCCATTGGTACAAACCATGAACCTACTGTTTGTATGTCTCTCTCTCTCCCTCCGTCTCTCTCTGTCTGTCTCTCTCTCTCTCTCTCTCTCTCTCTCCCCCCCCCCCCCCCCCCGTCTCTCTCTCTCACTCACACACACGCACACACACAGATCTTTTGAACAAACAGGGTTTTTAAAACGGGAAGGCCTTGGAGTTTTGAGCTGGGGGTGGGATAAGGTTAAAAGACCATTATTTACTCTCATGCTTAAATTTTCTCAAACACTAGAGTACTTCGGACATCATAAAACAAGTGCTAGCGCCAGGTTGCACAAAAGTACGCACAAGCAGACCAAGCAGATTTCGAGTCTGTGGGTCTTCTTCTTTTTTTAATATATTTTTGTACCACCTTGTGCCATCTGAATGACAGATGTGTATGCAATCAATAAAGCGTTGTGTATAGAAGCTGTTCCGTCTGTTTTCTGAAGCGCACACCTCAGCATTTCAGGACGTCGCCTTGCACCTCTGAAAAAGCTTACACGAGAGAACCAGTCTTTCAGATACTGATTTACGTTGAATTTACAGATACACTTACAGTGAGTTGAGCTTGATTGGTTTTTTTTTTTTTTTTTACAGCATGCACATATGTTTAGAATGTATGTTTAAAATCAACATCAAGTCGGGACTTCATGTTGCAAGTTGTCTGTAATCTCCATTCAGTCTGGATGTTGAAATGCTATAGCTGTTAGCGGCAGCGCGTCAGGCCATCCGCGCAAGGTAAGTCTGCATATGTGCATAACCTTCCTGCTCTGCATCTTTAGAAGGTCGCCAGATAAAAGTATTTGCCTTTTCCGCTGTTTTGTGTGCAGGTCTGGTTAAAAATGGAACTTCCGTTCTTGCGCAGTGCAGCCTCTAGAAGTCTGGAACACAGGGAATTAAACTTGTTTATGTGGGATCAATTTCATTCCAATTAGTTATTGCACTGCTAAGCCAATCGTTTCTTGAATTAGTTATACTGTATACCACTCTTACAACTACTTTAGGCCCAGGTTTGGTTATATGTGAAATTTTATTTGGAAGAATCAGTTATTCCAAATAGGTGGAATGTTAAAACGTATATCCTCAACTAAAGCTAATATTGGTTTCAATATATAAATAAGCATTAATCCCAGAAAGACTTTTTTTAAAATTGATTTGGCTCTGTACTCCACAATTTTAGATTTGTAATCAAACAATTCACGTGATTAAAGTGCAGATCCTTAGTTTTTATTAAAGGTATACTATGCAGGATTTTTTAGCCTTGTTGTGGTCCATCAATCAAAAAAGTCTTACAGTCAAAAAAGACTCACCCTGAGTACCCCACCTAACATAGCTAGCTGGACAGCAAGTGGTAATGTGAAATGAGTGACTGTGATCGACAGTAAGAAGGCAGATTCGATTATTTTTTAAAACTTCTGCGTGGTATGCCATTAAAGGGTATTTTTTGTACATTTTGCTTTCACCATGCAGGGTTTACAGTACTTTCTATAAATAGTCTCCCCATTTCAGGGCATCATAATGTTTGGGACAAATAGCTTCACAGGTGCTTCTGATTAGTTAGGTGTGTTCAGTTGCTTCCTTAGTGCAAGTATAGGAGAGCTTTCAGTTTCTAGTCTTGATTCTAGCCTTTGGCTTTGCAGGCTGTTATTGGTGTTTGTCAATATGAGGACCAGAGTTGTGTCAACCAAAGTCAAGGAAGCCATTATGAGGCTGAGAAATCAGCAAACACAGTCAGAAACACAGGTCAAACCTTAGGCTCACCCAAATCAACTGTTTGGAACATCACTAAGAAGAAAGCACTGGTGAGCTCAGTGATTGCAGAGGCCCTGGTAGGCCACGAAAGACCTGGATGGTTGATGGCAAAATAATTCTCGCTATAATGTAAAGAAACCCCCAAACACCTGCCCAAAAGGTCAGAAACACTCTTCAGGCGTGGATATGTCAGGGACTACTGTCTGCAGAAGACTTCACAAACAGAACTATAGAGGCTGCACTGCAAGATGCAAACCACTAGTTCACTAAGAAGCATTTAAAAGAGCCTAAAAAGTTTTGGAAAAAGGTCTCGTGGGCAGAAGAGACCAAGATTCACTTGTATAAGAGTGATGGCAGGAGCAAAGTACGGAGGCCGAAAGGAACTGCCCAAGATCCAAAGCACCCCCCTCCTCATCCCTTAAACATGGTGGTGTGGGTATGGTTTGGGTATGTACAGCTGTCACAGGTACTGGCTCTCTTGTCTCCATTGATGATGTAACTGCTGATAGCAGCAGCAGAATGGATTCTTAACTGTACAGAAGAATCTTATCTACTCAAGCAAATGCCTCCAAACTCATTGAAGGGTGCATCATCTTACAGCAAGACTATGATCCCAAACATACTGCTAAAGAAACAAGGGAGTTTTTCAAAGCCAAAAATGGAGACATTCTTGACAGGCCGAGTCACAAATCACCCAAATGAATCAAACTGAACATGCATTTCATATGCTGAAAAGAAAACTTCTATATTCATCCAACTGCTGCCATCCTCCGTTACATCATAAATAAAGATGAGTCAACCTGTTCTAAGCCTGAACAGGTGAACCTGAACCAAACCATAGTCAGGTCTTCATGATTGTGTATGCCTCCAAATGTAGTCTTCACTGATGAAAATAAAGGCTAAAACCACGGCTAGACACTCAACTGCTGTTTTGTGTGAACAATCCACGCAAAAGGAAACACTTGAGCAACAATTAATACCTGTCAGTCATCTGTTAACTAACTTTCGCACAGCTGAAAATGAGGTGACTCCACACAAAAAACAGCTGTTTCTGTATATATGTAAATACCATGACACAAAAGCTGATTGTCTGTACTTTTGTCTCACGTTAATCTTTTGATCTAAAATTATAATACTTTATGTAGCGAAAATAACAAATTTCACTCTGCTGTTACCCCATTTTTGCATGGCAGTGTACGTTCAGTGGTTCCAAAGCAGTTAATGCAATTACCGCATAATTTCTGAGGATTGAAATTAAGCGAAGAAAGTTTAATAAGGATTAATTTACACATTTTGATTTCAAGAATATAACTGAGCAGCTTTATGAGCAGCGATTTTTTTTTGAAGATAGATAAATTCACGGAGCTCGTGAGTAAATCCACCAGCACTGGCGTAAATGTTTGACCATGCGGGTGTGTAGTCCTATAACTTAGTTGGAGAAAAGGCTTTTTCAGTATTAATTTCAACATGGATGTTAGTTATTTGGGTGCTATTTTCAGAAATGAGACATATGGTTTTCTTGCTTATAATGCGTAGAGTAATATATCAGGGTAGAATGAGTTGAAAAACAGTATCTTCAGTCCCATTGCCCAAGAGCCCCAGTAGCTCGCCGTGATCGTATAGTGGTTAGTACTCTGCGTTGTGGCCGCAGCAACCCCGGTTCGAATCCGGGTCACGGCAGGATGAAAGTCCTGAAACGGCAGCGGGGCTCAGTTTTTGTGTTTTGGCTGAACGTAATACATTTCACACTGAAAAAAATAAATCATTTTCGACTGAAGTATTTGCTAGCGTGCAACAAAACCACCCCACACAAACTACACAAAACGTGTCATGTCAAAACAAGAAATGCTGGACTGAGACTAACTATTGACTCGCTCGTGCTTTACTCCACGTTCTCTCTAATTGCACGAGTGTCTTCGTGACCCCGAGGAAGCCATGAGTCTCTGTAAGTCTTGGTAGTGAAATCCAATCAAATCCCCATTCTCTACGAAGAAATACCAAGCATTAACCAATCGCTTGCTCGAGTATCTCGGGCCGCGCAAATCTTGAATGAGGTAAATCGCTGTTTTATTTTCCTGCATCGGTAGGTAAAGTTAACCGCAAATTTCACTAATTGATGACTGGGAAAAAAATATGACAAGCAAATTTACCTTGCCAGCTAGCTGGCTAACTACGTGTTATTACGGTAACGTTTCCAAATGTAATGAAATGTCAATTTTAACAATAGCTATCTAGTTACCTTCAGATCCGTAGATAGATCTTTATACCTATACCTAAATGAATACCTGTCAGCTTCAAACAAGGTAGCCAACTAACGTTCATCGGTTTAAATTACGGTAGACGATCTAATCTGAGGAACTCTTTTTAATTTACATCAGGCGAAACAAGGTAAATATATTTATAACCTTTAAGTGTATTTTCTCTGGCATTATACATAGCTTGTTCTGTGAGTTTAAAATATTAATTCATAAGTTTTTATGCATTTAATTCCTCTGAATGATCCTTTGTAGCTAGCTATATTAATTGAACTCTGGCCATCTGGCCATTTTCTGTCACATATAGCTAATCAAATAACTTAAAATGTCCTAGAAATAACCTATAGCTAGCTACATTTTTCTTTTTCTTTATTTATTTATTATACACCTGATTGGTCATTTTCATCTGTATCACCTGTCACTGTGTCAACTATGTTTTGTAAGGCCAGTAGATGGGTCAATTTCTTTTAATATGCCAACATGAAACATAAAAGCATCTTATCATAAAATAAACCAATCATAGTTTTCAATGTTTCACAATACTGTGCAGGGGCAGTACATAATATGATTGCAACTATCACAGTATTGATGTTACTTCATGCTACTCTACATTAAATGCTCAGTAAAATTTGCTGAAATTTAGAGGGCCTTGTGGGAATTTGGTCCTTTGTAAAGTTAATTATGTAGTTCTGAAGTTTTAGTCAATAACAGTTTATTAACAAAGCCAAAATAGTCTCCTTTACGGCATGAAACTTGTCAGGTAAAAGCTGGACATTTAAAATTATAATTGTGTTATTCAAGCACCAGCTTTGTACCCATATTCCAGAACAAAATGTACCAATAAGGTGTCAGCTAACCAAATGTCCAATTTTGCCTTTTTGTACATGTCTGATCCATTCTAATAGAACAGAACACCCCTATTTGTGCTTCCACATCTATGGAAAATCTATCCCAAATCAACATTCTTGATTATTTAATTAAATAGTCATTGCCACCTCTGTGTGTGTGTGTGCCTGGCTCTGGTAGGCTGGGGCAGCATGAAATTTATGATGTCATATTAATAACTCATATTAATAATTAATAACCATTAAAAAATGGCAATGAGCAAAAGTAAATAAAAACAAAGATTTTTTCTTTTTTTACCTGGAATGGAGGATTTTAGACTGCTATAGCACTGTATATTCAAATGTCATAAGAGATGCCACCCATTTAATTTATAGTCTTGCATGTATTACTGTACTGTTAAATTATTATTATTATTAGCAGTAGTAGTAATAGTAGTAGTAGTAGTAGTAGCAGTAGCAATTGTTTTTCATTTGAAAATAATTTTAGACTGCTGTAGCATTGTATAAAAGATGCCATTCAAATGTCATGACAGATGCCAGCAATTTTATCTAGTCTTTCATTTATTACTGTTCTGTTCATGTATTATTATTGTTTTTGTCATCTTTTGTAAAGTATTTAGACTGCTATGGCACTGTTTAAAAGATGCCATAACAAAATGCATTTTGTTGTATTTAATTCTTAAGACAAATTGTGAGAAATATATTAATAATTTTATGCCTCTGACATCGTCAGTTAAATTTTTAACCGCGTTTAGTTTCGTGCTTTTAAAAAAAAAAATGTATTTGACTAACTTCGTCGAGGGGTCATTTTTGGTTATTCGTTTCTATTTTTGGGAGTCCAACAGAGACCAATACGCTATTTCCTTGCGACAATCGGGAAGAATTCTGTGGGAAACACTGATCTGAATTGTAATAGTTGGTTGGTCTTAAAATGCGAGGATGTCCAATGTTTCTCTGCACTTTGTCAAGTGCACTTTTAGTCACTCTTTAGGTTAACACACATGGTGGTTTCTGCTGAGGAATCAAGTCTGTCTTGATATTTGAATAGGTGTTTTATTGCGTTGAATAGTTGTATTACTATCTAGTTTATAGGATATCAGAGCACTAATTTAGCTCGGAAAATGGCGAGCATTGTTTGGCTGAATGGCCTGTCCTCGTCATCATATTCATATTATGTTATGTTATTTATAAAACAAACCCAATAACGCACTTATGCAAGGCACTCCAAAACCTACCACAATAAAAAGCTGGCAACACCGTAGCATGGATTGATCTTGTTGGTATCATATTGTTTTCATAAACGGCAATGTTACAGTCCTACATTTTTGAAGACTAGTGGAGTACAGACCATATATACAATAAAAAATACAGGCTGGTCAAAATCTATCACGTGGTTAAAAGGTTGCTGAATGATGTCATTGTGTGACTTCATATCCCGGGGTGCTGTAGCGTGCGTGGCGACAGGCGGAGACAAAAACACAGCTGTGCGATTTACTTTGAGACATAACTGGCGAGATATATCCGAGTCTTCTGAAGTAAAATAAAGTACATTTAGGAGATTGTACCTTCCGCGCACAATACGGATTCCTTGCCATGGCAGCCGAGGACGAGAGGGAGGTTGTTCGTGTCAGAGTCAAGGTGAGAAATCTGCAAATTAGCTACCTAACCTCTATAGTCCCTGTAGTTTACCAAACAGAAACATTTGAGTTTTGACACGTAGATTGCAATGGTAGTTGGATTGACCTACTTATTTGTAGTGTGTGGGATTTCCAAGGGGGGTTTTAACTCAGGTGTGCCACTAGCTAACCAGCTAGTTAAATAATTCGTGACAGTTATTCTAGTTCCACCGACACTGTCTTTGTTGTTATTATTGCACGTCTAACTACCGTCGCTGTCTCCAGCACAGGACTGCCACATAAGCGAAAAGAAAGCAAAAAGAAAACGGAACACAGTCCGCTAGCTACACGAGTTATCTTTCACAATCATAACTAATATAATCTGTCTTCCTCCCGCATAAATAATTAAATAACTACCAGTCAGGTAACATTTTGTTGTTTCCGCACTCTTGTACTGACGTAGTTCCATAGCATTTTAAAGCTTTTAATGCATTTACTAAATGCTGAATTGTGAATAATTGTACAGTGTTGTAATTTACCAATACTTTCTGTTATGCAGCCATTAGTAGGTCATTTCTGTTACGTTGCTAAATCCAAATGTGTGTGTGTGACTCGCGTTGGGTTAGCATTATTGTGATTGCTACAGAAGAACAAGCACACGCTTTGTTGTTTTTAATGGTGAAATAGATACACTTTCCTTGTGGGTTCAGACTGAATAATTATTTCCATTTACAAGTAGAAACATATTCCTTACTCCTACCCCGTTGGAGTTTTACGCTAAGCCATATCTTACCCTTGTCTACTTCTCTGCTTTACGAAACTTCAGTAGGAGACAGAAGAGGGGGCAAGGAAATCGGACATCCTATAAACATGCATAAGTCAATGTGCTGATTAGTAATGAAACTGGGTCAGGTCATATCGTCATATAAGTCATATGCTCCTGAGAGCTTGTGGTCTGCTGGCCCAGAGTTCTGGCCTCCTAATTTAAGCTATAGAAAAATTTTGAATGCATCGCCTCAACCTAATTATATTTCTCAGTTTGTATAATGACATTTTTTGGTATTTCACCCTAATTAGAATTATCTGTACTTCAGCACCTTTAATATTGTTGAATGTCACATATGCATGAAAATAAGACATTCAGATTTCTGGTTTGATGTTCTTGTGGACTATTACCACACATAAAACATACTACAGAACAGTGGGAGTGTAGTTACTCTGTACATACTGCAGAACAGTAAGAGTGTAGTTACTCTGTACACGCTGCAGAACAGTAAGAGTGTAGTTACTCTGTACACACTGCAGAACAGTAAGAGTGTAGTTACTCTGTACATGCTGCAGAACAGTGAGAGTGTAGTTACTCTGTACATACTGCAGAACAGTGGGAGTGTAGTTACTCTGTACATGCTGCAGGACAGTGGGAGTGTAGTTACTCTGTACACGCTGCAGAACAGTGGGAGTGTAGTTACTCTGTACATACTGCAGAACAGTGGGAGTGTAGTTACTCTGTACATACTGCAGAACAGTGAGTGTTGTTACTCTACATACTGCAGAACAGTGGGAGTGTAGTTACTCTGTAAATACTGCAGAACAGTGAGAATACAAAGTGATTTTTTTTTTCTGTATTAGAAATGTGAAGGGGCGTTGCCAGCAGAATCCCGCTCCTTTGCCGTTGACCCTCTGATTACCTCCCTGGATGTGCTGCACCACATCCTCATCCGGGCATTTGAGCTCAACAGGTGAGTGTGAGTAGAGTGGGGTGTGGTCAGGAAGAATGGGGTGATTGAGCTCAACAGGTGAGTGTGGGCAGAGTGGGTGTGGTCAGGAAGAGTTGGGCGTGGCAGGAGCGATAGGGTTTATGTTTCACTATCCACAGAGGAAGATGGGGAGCACGTTGGCATTCAAACACACACACAAGCTACTTACTGTCCTCACTCCACACACACGTACAACTCCTTTACACTTTCCCTCTGTCCTTCTCCCATCAGGAAGTGTAATTTTGGGGTGAGTTACCTGTGCCGTGACCATGGTGACAGTAAACATGGCGAAGGAGAGGTGTACCTGTCCCTCCTGTCAGACCTGGATCTGGACTCTGCATTTGCCCGCTCAGCCAAACCCTACCTGCTCTTAAAGATGGACATCAAACCAGCTGAGGACAGTGAGAGAACTTTAATTACACTCCCACAGTTTAACCATTTAAAGTGTGAGAGCACAGAAATGTGACGGGAATGTTCTTAACTGAACATTCTAAAGCTGCTGTAATAATCATTACTGGTCATTGAAAGGAAAGGAGTTCTAGAACGCCGACTTGGAACTTTAGAAAAAATGTGTGTTTGTCTCAGGTCCCCTGTTGGAGGGCTGGGACATCATCAATCCCAAAGATGTGATCAGTTCTGACCTGCTGCCCGGAGAGAGCAGGGGTCTGGCTGCTGCCGCCCTCCCCTTCACCCAGTCCCTGCTGTTTCAGGTGAGTGATGTCACTGATCTAGTCCCTGCTGTCTCCGGTGAGTGATGTCTGTGATCTAGTCACTGCTGTCTCAGGTGATTGATGTTACTGATGTAGTCACTGCTGTCTCAGGTGAGTGATATCACTAGATGTAATGGTGTTCATTCAATTCTTCCCTTCCCATTATCCATGTGGGGGACTTTTATTTCACATACTATCCATAGATTTAAAAAGATGATTGTAGTCAAGAAATAAAACTTTATTGCGCCTTTATACAATAGAAAACTTTTTTCCGTATGAGCAGAGGTGGGTAGAGTAGCCAAAAGCTGTACTCAAGTAAAAGTATTGTTACTTTAAAATAATAATGACTCAAGTAGAAGTAAAAGTAGTCATCCAAATAATTACTTGAGTAAGAGTAAGAAAGTATCTCGTGAAAAGACTACTCAAGTACTGAGTTACTTCATATAATCTGATTTAATGTAATAAGCAGAGCAATGTAAATGAACGTAAAAATTCAAATGTCCAAAATATAAAATTGTAAATGCTTGTCCAATAGAAATAAACAAAATATAAAATAGCCATGTGCAAATTCAAATATGGCCTAAATCATATCCCTTTAAATAAAACAGTACACAGGAGGTTCGTCAGAAGAGGAGGATTTTCGCTTTCTGTTGGACTCTATTAAGTCTGTATACTCCGTCAGTTTGTTGGGGTGAACCCTCCGTTGACAGAAAAAATATCAATGAGGCTACAGGGATTTATCCATTAAAATAGACTCATCATCACAACAAAGAGGAGCCTGCACAAATTCAAACAGAAACTTTATATGTGGGAAACATAATGCTTTGTAGCACCATTATTGTACCTTATGATGCACTTCTCCACGATATTCCAAAGTCCCATGATGCTTTGCGCGAAATATGTGCAGAACTTCCGGTTTAGCGTAAACAAATGTTATGTATGCTATGCAGTGTTCCAGCGCTCACGCCATGACTGTTGCATGCTTCACAAAAACTATTACACTACTAACTAACGTTTACAGTACAGTGTGAAATATCCACATTAATACCAGTAACCTATTTAAACACACTCAATTTCAAAAATAACGTTTATAACCGAAGTATTTTGAGCAATAATAGCCTACTTACATAGCAATGATGAAATTGTATCTGTGTTCAGTAGATGGAGACAGAGACCGTAAGTCAACAATACAGTTCAATCCGCTTCTGTTTTGCTCCAGAAAACGATGTCAGCTAGGTCTATCAGCAAACATACGGCTTAGCTATGCCCAGAAGTCCTCAATAATAATAGTATTTCCCAAGAAATTACAAATAATCGTTGACCACGTTCCGTGCTGCGTCTTTTACTGCTACCACAGAGTGAATGCATAAGTGAATGCGATAAGAAAAATTTCGGTTACGCTGACCTAAACAACGCTATTCCGAAAGCAAAATTAGACATGTTATACATCGTTAGAAAGCTTATACTCTCACCTACTGAATAAATGAATTGTCAATCAAGCCAGACTGTACTAAAAAGGGCGACACCGTCGTAAACAAGGCGTGTGGTATTACGCACAGCTATTTTGGAAGGTACCCAGGCATCACAAATGCGCGTATATTTCACAAACGGATTGTCCAAGACAATAAATGACAACTCAGTCAAATAGTTATCTATCCACAGCCAAAACTAACATACAACTTACCGCCACATATTTTCTCAAGTTCGAAGTTGAGTTCTTGTAGTCTGAAATGTCCACATTTCAAGGCAGACAAAGAAGGCAGCGCATAATGTAACTACTGTTTTTGGTAGTCTGTAAGTAAAACGTAGTTTGAATGTGAGGCAGGGCCGGCCCAAGCCTTTATGGGGCCCTAAGCAGAATTTGATTTGGGGGCCCCCCACCACCAATACTATTGACTATTGTCAATGCTTGATCATTCGCACACCTACTGTAAATCTAACACACCCATTATCAGTTTTATTAGTTGTAGCTGTGTTGCTTACATCATACATATAGTATGAGTACATAGTTGATGGAACAGAATTAGTTTATTTTACCGACATAAATTGTTATACTCAGCAGCAAGCAATGTGCACACATAAAACAACAACTAATCTACAACTAGCTAATTAAGGCATAATGATATTGGAATATAAAAGCAAAGACCCCAAAATGGTAATGTAAATAATGTTAGGCTGTTATCAGTACCAAGTTTATAGAACAGAAGCTTATTTCCATGACAGAAATACCCAGCAACAAGTTATTTTTACACAGAAGAAAAATCCTTTAATCTATAACTAGCTAATTATACCAGATTGATAGTGGAATATTTTACCAATAATCACAAAATGCTAGTGTTAAATAATGTTATTCTATTATCAGCATCAAGCTCAGTATACAAACACAAAAATGTTAGCTTGCTTTTATTTCAAACCAGCTATGAATAGCTAGCTATCTACCAGTTAAAATCAAAATTTCTCTAGAGTTTTAATCTAACACATTAGCTAGATTCCCCCCATTAAACTCAAAATTTCTCTAGCTAGCTAGTTAGCTAGCTGGCTATTATAGCCTACAACTAGGTGGATTAAGATGCCAAGGCTATTTAGGGATGTTTAATCAAACGTTAAGACAAGACAAGATATGCTACCTAGGTTATGTTGTTAACTGACTAGCTAGCTAACATTACCTTCTGTTTTCTTCTTTCTTCTCTCTGCTCCAGAAGGATAGCCTATGTCCTTTTTTGCGACATTGCTTTTTGCTGCTTTTTCCATCGATGCAGAGGAGAGGACAGTAACCTAACGTTAGTCTGACTGAGTGTGGCTGTGCTTGCATCAAAATGGAGTTAACATCCTTTACAGCGCGCATGAACGTGACACCAGCTCTGACAGAGGCAGCGGGAATTGATTAAACCAGTAGTATTAGCTAGCCAGTCCGTTAACATAATATTGCATTTTTGTATGATTGCCACTGACATAATATAATATATATATATATTTTTAAAAACAGTTCAAGCTCTCTTGTGGGACATTTCAAGCGCTCTTGGGGGCCCTCTGGTGGCCACGGGGGCCCTAAGCAGGCACTTAGTTCGCTTATGCGTCGGGCCGGCCCTGTGTTCTGCCTCCTACGAATCACCCGCCGTTGTTTCAGCCATTGTTGTCGCCCGCTCATCCTTCTGTGTGCTGTGACTAGCTACGTCTGATTGGTGAAACGGAGTCATGTGGGGCTATGACAGCGCCAAAGCAGACCAGTCGGTCTCTCTGAGAGAAAGAAACAAACAGAACGTGCATTGAATAAAAAATGGGTAAAAAATAAAAGTAACGAGCGGAATGTAGCCGAATATAACGGAGTAAAAGTAACATTTTTTCTTCACAAATATACTCGAGTAAAAGTGAAAAGTATGTTGCATTAAAACTACTCTAACAAGTACAATTTATTCAAAAAGTTACTTAAGTAAATGTAACGGAGTAAATATAACGCGTTACTACCCACCTCTGCGTATGAGACATCCCGCTGTGGTGTGTGTGGCGTGTGGTTGAAGTTCAGATTTGTTCGCCTGTTACCCATATTGTGCTGCCAGTTGATATGCATTGTAGAAGCCAGTCTCCAGGTCATACTGCAGTGGCTCCCAGCCCAAGCCCCTGTCACTCTCCCCAGGTGGGCCGGACCCTGTCCCGGGTGCAGCAGGCCCTGAGCTGGTCCTCCGGGGAGGAGGGGCAGCCGTTTAAACCCCCCCTGAGTGACTCTGAGTTCCACAGCTTCCTCAACAGCCAGGGCCAGCTCTGCCACCCCGAGGAGCTCCGACTGCGTATTTACCATGGGGGTGTGGAGCCATCGCTGCGCAAGGTACAGGGCGCTCACACACACACACACACACACACACACGCGCACGCACGCACACATGCCCATACACACACACACACACATACACTCACACACACACACACACGCGCACGCACGCACACATGCCCATACACACACACACACACATACACTCACACACACACACACACACACGCACTCACACACACACACACACAAGCATGCACACACACACGCGCACACACACTGTTACAATCTCTGTCGTAAATTTTGTGTTTACATTGTTCTCTGCTGCGCGTGTCTCGTGTTCTTCCGGTTTGTCATGAGATGTCATCAGTTTTTTCTGTCTCCGGTTACTCGGTTTGAAAGAGCCCCTGTTCACCAGTGGAGCCTCGCTCTTCGGATCTGTGCTCTGTACTTGCGGATTGTGATTACTTTGTTGACTTAGCGTGTTTGACCTTAGTTTTGTTTGACTTCCGATTCTCGTCTAGCCCTTCTGAATCGTTTGCTGATCAGATTTCTTGTTTGACCAGTCTCATTGGGTTGGACTCTGATTCTTGCCTAGCCCGTCTAGCTTGTGTGCCCAGTGGAGTTTGTGAGTTGTTTCCTTTCTTGTGACCTCGACTCTCGTTTTGCCCTCTGCTCGCCATGTAGAGGCTGTAGTTAGTGTGTTCCCAGCTGGATCACAAATCCTTCCGTCAGCACACTACTATTTTCGCTTGTTATTTTTCCTTCATTATTTCTGAAGGTGACTCTGGGTGGAATCTGAAGTCTCCGTTGGGGGTACGCTATTCGGACGCTTGTTCTCAGCCTGCAGATGAAGTGTCCCAAAGCTGCCCCGTACCCAGCAAGCCTTCGAAGACCAGCCAGGCTTTAGTTAATGTGGGACAGACAGATAGGGACTGGAGTTACTCACTGGTCTGCAGCATTATTTCCCTGACCCATTACTCAGTCACTTCCCTTATCCTCTTTCCTGTTATGGTCTGACCTCGTCTGGGTCGAGACACACACACACACACATACACACACACAGTTACTGCACACTGTGAGAGGCACATAGCGCGAACACTAACACAAACTCTGACTGTAATACACAGGACAAAGGCATTGGTTTGGGAGTCTCCCCTTTCATGACACTCATGTTACATGTACCCCGATTCAAACACTTTTTGTTATTTGTATTTGTTGTAGATGGTGCCTAGTTTGGCCTGGCATAAGTTAGGTCAGAATATTTCTAGCACTGTGTTCTTGGCTAGAGATAGCTGTACGAAATGAGTATTGTACCTTATCAAACCTGTGTTTTGTAGTTGTTCCAATGACCATGATGTGCACTTTTGTACGGCGCTTTGGATAAAAGCGTCTGCTAAATAAATGTAATATAATGTAATGTCTCAGATGCTGTGTTTTAAAGGGTGAATGCGTATAAACTCCTCTTCCCGGGTGGGGTCCCCCTCTCCCCCCGGTCCCAGGTGGTGTGGCGGTACCTCCTGAACGTGTACCCGGACGGGCTGACGGGCCAGGAGCGGATCGACTACATGAAGAGGAAGAGCCGGGAGTACCAGCGGCTCAAGAGGGAGTGGCCCGCGCGCGTCGCCCCCGGCGACCTGGACCTGATCAGGAGCAGCGTGACGAAGGACGTGCGGCGGACGGACCGCACCCACCCGTACTACGCCGGGTCCGAGGACAGCCCCCACCTGACCGCCCTGGCGGACCTGCTGACCACCTACGCCGTCACTCACCCACAGGTGCGCACCGGCCCCGCCCCCCTGCCTCAAACCACACCCCCCTCTCCCCACTAACACGGAGCTCTTCACTGCCGTAGTTATACCCCCCTGCCCCCTCTGACACACAGCTTTACGCTGCCCTAGTCACTGCTTTGCCGTTAGCCTTAACTTCTACACTTGCTCGGAAACGTAGAACAGACACGTGTGGCGTGCGCACAGGAGCACATCGTGTAACAGGAATAAGGATCGCCATGGCGACTTCTGTGTCATCGCTGAGGGCAGAATCAGCAGAGCAGTCCTGATGTGCATTGAGAAGGCCACACGAGTCATCCACCGCAGTCCCGAGCAGTTCTCCACCCAGTCGCCGGGTGAACCTGGAGAACGAGGGCCAAGCCAGCGCTTACCCCACACCGGTGTAGCAGAATCCCAGCAGGCCTTGCTGTAGTAGGAGCGGCAGGCGAGTGGTTGTTAGATGTTCGGCGTTGCTAAGCGCAGCTGTCCCCCCCCCCCCCAGGTGTCGTACTGCCAGGGCATGAGCGACCTGGCCTCGCCCATCCTGGCCGTCATGGACGACGAGGCGCACGCCTACGTCTGCTTCTGCGGCCTGATGCGGCGGCTGGAGGGGAACTTCGCGGCGGACGGCGCGGCCATGGCGCTGAAGTTCGGCCACCTGCGGCTGCTGCTGGAGCGCTGCGACCCGGAGCTGTTCGCCCACCTGCGGCGGCGCGGCGACGACGGCCTGCTCTTCTGCTACCGCTGGCTGCTGCTGGAGCTGAAGCGCGAGTTCCCCTTCCAGCACGCGCTGCGCATGCTGGAGGTCAGCTGGAGCTCCCTGCCCCCGGACCCGCCCGCCACCGAGCTCCGCCTGCTGGCCCCGCCCCCGGACCCGCCCGCCACCGAGCTCCGCCTGCTGGCCCCGCCCCCGGACCCGCCCGCCACCGAGCTCCGCCTGCTGGCCCCGCCCCCAGACCCGCCCGCCGCCGAGCTCCGCCTGCTGGCCCCGCCCTCGGAGGCCGGTGCCGTGGGGTGCGGCCCCAGGGAGGAGGGGGTGGAGTGTCGGGGCAGAGGAGAGGGGGAGGGGGGTTCTCTTTCGGGGGAGCCTGAGGAGAGCGTCGCATCACACCCTCCCTTTGAGAAGCAGCCCAGTCCCGGGGGGTTTAAGTACTACAGAACCCATAAGGAGGACGGCTCTGAGCTGGCTCCGCCCCCTGTGAGTGGACGGCAGTCTGAGGAAAGTGGGGACCGTGCAGGCGATAGAGAGCGCAGTTCTCCTAAAGGCCACACGGGGGCGCCGCTCTCCTCCCCCTCACCGCCCAACACGCTAACCGCACCTGGATTTAAACACGCCCCCTCTGCTCCAGTAACCGACAGGGCGCCGCCCTCGCGGGGGGGCCCGTCCACGCCCCCGCCGCTGCCCCCCCCGCAGGAGCTGGGGCAGGGGAACCCCTTCATGCTGTTCCTGTGCGTGGCCCTGCTGCTGGAGCAGAGGGCCCAGGTGATGCGGAGCGACCTGGACCATAACGAGCTGGCCATGCACTTCGACCGGCTGGTGCGCCGGCACAGCCTGCCCCAGGTGCTGCAGCGCGCCCGGACCCTGTTCGCCCAGTACCTGCACAGCCAGGAGTGGGACTCGCAGCCGAGCGGAGAGGTCAGCCCCGAAGGCAGGCCACGCCCCCTGCAGCCTCCCACAGGCTCCGCCTCTCCCAACTCCACCTACAGGCTGACCAACACCGTGCCCTCAGTGCACCCTCTCCCACCTCCCTCCTGACCAGTGTCAGCACACACACGCGTACGCAGTTATACTCTCTCTCTCACACACACACACACACACACGCAGTTATACTCTCTCACACACACACACACACACACACACACACACAGAATATCTGCAGCCCGTCTGGTGTGTCTTATTGTGCCGTTATTTGCTGTTGGCCTTAAGTGACAGAAGGATGGTATCTGCACTCGACCAAAGGTCCCCACTGTGAACCACACTGTCCTCTCCATGCACACTGAGCTCAAAGCACTCACTAATCACATACGCATAAATCAAAGTCACATACACATACACACACACACACGCGCATAAATCAAAGTCATGCGCACACGTACATACACACGTGCAAACAAATCCAAATCACATGCACACACACACACACACACACACACACAAATCAAGCCAAAGTCACTGACTGTGCTCACACCCACACTGCACACACAGTTGCCACGGTGATCTCTTTCCCGATCGTGGATGTCCCTGATTGCTCCAGCAACTCTTGTCTTCTTGTCTGTGTGCTTCACTGTGATTGGCTGAAACGTGCACGTTTGAGGGAGCAAATCAGTGGCCTTCATACATGTTTTGATGCATCAAGTGTTGCTGCTCATTTCTGTACAGACAGTAATACTCTGTTTTTGTCCATGTTCTGAATTGTCCTTTTTTCAAATTTAACCTGTGAACACATATTCAGATTTTTACTGGATATAGCCGTGGGCCTCCTGCCCGCACTTAGAAGCTACAGATTAGCCCAGCTTCAACGTTTATACTCTGGTGGGTAAAGAAGTGACATCTGAGTAGACAAATTTGTTCCTGCAAATTGTTCTGGTTTCGACATTACCTCCTTGTTGTAAGGCGCAGATATTTCTCTCTGCTCGAATAATTTGATTCCTCATTTTAGGCAGGGCAATGTCACGATGCACAGCGCTGCACTAGCAAGCATAACCACATGTGCTGCGGCTGCTGCGCGTGTTGCTGCTCTGTGGAGTCCGAACCGCAGGTCTGGTTCCCTCTGGTTCTTCTGACAGGCCCGCTGTGTTCCAGATGAACGCGCCTTCGTCCCCGCGTTTCTGGCTGCGTCCGAAATAGCTTACATGCCTACTATTGAGTACACACGTTGTATACAGCTTGTGTACTCAATAGTGGGCGAGTAAGCTGTTTGGGACATGGTCTGTGTGTTATTCCTCTGCAGTGTGCACAGAAAACGTCGCCCTGGCCGTGGGTCTCCAGCATTAGGGAGGCCGAGTTGGCCGTGGGCCTCCAGCATTAGGGGGGCTGAGTTGGCCGTGGGTCTCCAGTGTGGGGGAGGCTGAGTTGGCCGTGGGTCCCCAGCGTGGGGGGGGGCTGAGTTGGCCGTGGGTCTCCAGCATTAGGGGGGCTGAGTTGGCCGTGGGTCTCCAGCATTAGGGGGACTGAGTTGGCCGTGGGTCCCCAGCATTAGGGGGGCTGAGTTGGCTGTGGGTCTCCAGCATTAGGGGGGCTGAGTTGGCCGTGGGTCTCCAGCATTAGGGGGGCTGAGTTGCCCGTGGGTCTCCAGCATTAGGGGGGCTGAGTTGGCCGTGGGTCTCCAGCATTAGGGGGGCTGAGTTGGCCGTGGGTCCCCAGCGTGGGGGAGGCTGAGTTGGCCGTGGGTCTCCAGCATTAGGGAGGCTGAGTTGGCCGTGGGTCTCCAGCATTAGGGGGGCTGAGTTGGCCGTGGGTCCCCAGCGTGGGGGAGGCTGAGTTGGCCGTGGGTCTCCAGCATTAGGGGGGCTGAGTTGGCCGTGGGTCTCCAGCATTAGGGAGGCTGAGTTGTTCTGCCCAACATATGGAGCACTTTAAGCGAGGCGGCCCGGGGTGTGTGCTGTCCAGTCACGTGGCGGAGTGGAGTTTTTGGATCCAGTGCTCTGTCACCTGACGGTCTGTTTATACCTCACCAGCTGGGTATTTCACAGGGGCTGCCCAACAGAACTGTTGCACGTTTCTGTGATTTTGCAGCCCTCGTATTCTTCAGCGTGGGAAGCTGAGAAATGGGCAGGTTTAGAAGAATGCGCTTTACAAAACTGTGATTGTTCTGTTTGCAAAAAAAAAAACCAGAAGGGTTTTTTCACACTTACAGTAATTACTGTGTTATTTTTATTGGATCAACAGATTTAATCGACTTATGGTCTATATGATTTTAGACCAGACCAGAAAAACTTATGATGACACCGAGGGTGTTACAAGTCTTGTATTTCTGTGTGACTTCGATTGTTACTGTACTTTACAATTTAACCTCATCTGAAATTGTTTTTTTGCATAATGTTATAGAATGTCACATGAACGCACAAAGAGGTGTTCTGGTGTATCCGAGAGTCAGTGATTGGGGCGTTCATAAAATAAACACGCGCAACGCATCACCACAGGGGTGCACGGTATGAAGATTCTGAATCATTGTCAATAACCGGTATCTGGCCATGTTGGCTTATGCCAAGTTTATTTTAAGCTATTACAGGCTAATACTGGCACAACACCAATATCATTGTGCATCCGTAATCACAGTATATCACCTTTACTTTCCTCATTAGTAATAGTGGATTGGTTTAACGTTGTAGAACATATTTCAAAACCTCCAAGTATTCAAAGAGTGAATGAGTGAAGCTTTACCTAAACAGCCAATGTACAGCCATCCGCCAGGGTGAAGCAAGGCAGCCATTTTGCGCCAGAATGTTCATGTCTGCCGGGCTGGTAAGGTAGGGGATTATTAAGCCAGTTAAACTGGGGGTGACCAAGTGGTGAGAGCTGATAAAGTTTTCAACAGTACATTGGGGAACACTCTAATTTTTATAATAGTTGTGCCAGCAACCATACCACCATGTATCTTGTTCCTGCTGAATGGCTTATGTTGAGCTGCTGTGGTCTTGGTTGGTACTTTGGTAGGAGACCTGCTGGGATAACTATGTTGCTGTTGGGAGAGTGTTGCTGTTAGTGGTGGTTGAGGGGAATGTTTCCAAGAACATATTTTAAATATAAGAAAAATGAATAATCAAAATGAAAAGTATTGTTTCTGCCCGGTTTCGAACCGGGGACCTTTCGCGTGTGAGGCGAACGTGATAACCACTACACTACAGAAACAGACATATATTATATGATGATGTCATAGAATATAAATGATAATATATCTTTATGTAAATGGAAACACAATTCGCCGTTAGTGACATAGTCAAATTAATTCAGCCCATGTCAAAAACGATAAACGAAAAAAAAAATGTACCTCACTAAGCGACCAAAATGCCGAAACCCGGGATCGAACCAGGGACCTTTAGATCTTCAGTCTAACGCTCTCCCAACTGAGCTATTTCGGCAGGATAACTTCAATCTTTATGGTATGTGATTATTACATAAATTATAATTTTTACGCAATGTTTTTCTCATTTGCAGTTGATTTTGTAAGATTGAATTAATTAAACTAAATTAATTGGAAACGAAATATTTGAAAGGAAGCGACGCTTTTTAAAATGCTAACTAGCTACATCAGCTTGCTGTCCAAGTTGAGAAGCCTCATTGATGGACCACAAGGACCGCATGGTTGGAAGGGTAGAATGCCCAAATACATTCTAATTGACGCCAGGGCTGGGCAACAATCAACGTGGCAACAATAGTTTAGGATGGGAAGAAGGAAAAAATGGGGAAAGAATAAAAATGAAGAGAAAAAAGGGGGAAAAGACTAAATGAAAAACTGAGTGAGTATAGGATTGTTGTGCTCGTGTTTGGTGTTACAGTATAGCAATTAAATAATAAAAAACATGGTAAATTATTGAAAATCACTTTTTATCACAAACCTGAGCACACATCTTGGCCAAATTAAGGTTTGGTTTTGATGCAGCACAACGTGTCTAAGACATACAACGTTGTTTCTCTACAGAACCTCATAATAATAGCTAGCACGTTACAAACTAATAATATAATTACATGGGGGGATACGTTGTAAAATTTCTCCCGACCGCGAAGAATGCCTGACTTCTTACAGAATATAGCGTTTTTTCCCCACCAAAGCAAAATTGGAACTCTGACTCCTTTATTAGTTTTCGGCAGCCAGACTCTCGTGGTCTGGGTAGATTTTCCCGTTTTAGTTAAATCGCTACCTGAAACATGTGCGAGTCGGCTTGTTTGCTAAATAAAACATGAAATTTACAGCGACACTTTATTAACTTATAATAACGCTACTTTGTATGCAGTTCATTAGACATACTGGGAAGTCATCGTTTCATTCGGGCCAGTGGCGCAATGGATAACGCGTCTGACTACGGATCAGAAGATTCTAGGTTCGACTCCTGGCTGGCTCGACCTTTTTTCCTTTTACCTTAATGACTCGAAGTAGTAGTGAGTCTCTGTAATTCTTGTTTGTGAAATCCAACCAAACTCATCTCTGTGACCAAGTCTAACAAGTTTATTTCATATAGCCAATCGGGTTGAAACTCAACCAAGAAATAACTGCTAAAGGGTGAATATTTTCTCCACCAGATGGCAATGTACATCTACATGTGGGAAGGAGCGCGCCCCGAGGCAGCCGTGAGTCTCTGTAATTCTTGGTAGTCAGATCCAATAAATCCCCGTTCGCTACCAAGAATATACCAAGAGTGGAAGGAGACAGCCAATCAGGGCGCGTATCGCTACCAAGATTTGAACGACGCGGCCAATTAGATCGCGTATGTCTACGAACAATTTACCAAAAATTAACCAATTTTGCTCGAGTGTCTCGGGCTGAGTGACGCGCAAATCTTGAATGAGGTAAATCGCTTTTATTTTCCTGCTCCGGTAGGTAAAGATTACTGCACATTTCAGTGAATGATAACTCGGAAAAAGTTACGACAACCGAATTTACTTTTTGCTAGCTAACTGGCTAGCTACGGGTAAGTAGTACGGTAACGTTATCAAATGTAAAGAAGTGTAAACCGGGGGCAAGTGGTCTATCTGTGTAACGCTAACAGATAAATGTTAACGAACGACTGTACTGTCATGGTCGCATCTATAGATGAACATTAGTTCTCTAACTTTTGCTCACTGCTAGATTGCCAATGTTAACCTCCAATTTTGTGTAATTTAAATGTGCAGTATGTAAGTTTGGAGAAACCAGAGAGTTATTGGGGGAGGGGGGACTTCCAGCCCTCCCCTTGGCTCTCCCTCCAAAGCGCCACCCTCCAAACACATGCAAATTTGCTGATTGAGGGGCCAATAAACAGCCAATAAATGCAGACAAAGACGTTTTTACTTGTATGCGACCCAGAGGAACTTACAGGTGTAAAATAAACATTACTAAATGCATGTGGACCCGGTGTGTGCGATTTGTTAATTTTGTTCACTTGAACACCATAGGAAGCTATAAACATCACCAGCTAGCTATAGATAAGCTACAAGATAACACTTAACGTACAGCATCTATAATGTAAACAGTGGGCTAAATACATCAGCTAACTAGCTACTATTTCTACGTTAGCTGCACAATTTGTGGCGAATTCAAGCAGAAATAGAACAAGCAAGAAAATCACCTGTCCAGCAGAAATACTGTAAATTGATCGTAATTAACCCCGTCAAGTCCCAGAGCTCTCGCGCTTAAAGGAGTACCATGGTGGTTGAACGTGACACTTCCCAGTTGTCTTTAGGCAACAACAAAACAAATGTGCATAATTTTTTTTATTATTCAGTCATTTCAATGTACTTTAAAACGTATTTTTTCTAAACCTAAATTTCCCACTATAAAAATTCACCCGAACCGTCTGGGCGTGGTAATGAGAACTGTCAGTTAGCTATGATTGACAGACCGTGCCCCGTTACCACAGCTACCCCCATGATACGCGCTCTTTTTGGGAGACTGGATTTTCAGAAGCTAGCTAGCTTAGTAATATATCAAGTATCGATAGATGGCTAAGGTAAGGACGTTGACTTATATCCAATTATAATGTTTGCTATCTAGCTAGCCAAGTTAAGATAAAAGCACAACTATAACGTCCTCATAAAAGCAAACTAGCAAGCTAACGTTATCGATAACATTGCCTTATGAAAGCAAACCTCCTAGCTAGCTAACGTTAGCTAGCTAGCTAAATGAATATAGCCAGAAATAATCTAAAGGCACTCTAATTTAAGTGAACCTAACGTTAGTCAAATATTTGCATTGTCTTGCCTGTAAGCCAGCGGCGCAAACCATGGGTCTCGAGTTATGCATGGGTCCCCAAACGATTTAGAATTAGATTTCTTTACGGGGCGTGGAAATGGGAGTGGTTACTGTATTCGTGACGTAGAAAAATGACAACTTTCTCAACCGGTTGAAAATAGGACGATGAATTTAAAACGCATATTTCTCCAAAAATACAGAACGGACATACGGACATGTTTCTTCAATGCCTTTTGTGCAAATAGCACATAAAACCGAGAAAGTGTGAAAATCACCATGGTACTCCTTTAAATCCAAACCGACGTCCACATGAGTCTAAATCGGTTCTGGTTCAATTCCTTTTTGGTCATAGGCCTAAATCATTTCTTCAACCGTCTTCTTTCTTACTTTTATTTTTTTTTTTAATCAGCCGTTATAAGCCGTTGTATTCAAAGGCGGAACTCGCAATTTTGGCAAAATTTTCTCTGCCGTTCTTGCTTTGTTTTCTATGTTTGCTAGCTACAGCAATCTCTGTGGTCCCTGTTGTGCTTTTAACTCTGTAGCCAGCACTCTGACGACACTGTGAACGCGCAACGCGATTGACAGGCAAGTAGGCAAGTCTCCTAGCCCAGTGGTTTTCAAAGTGATTTGCGCCAGGGGGGCCTCAGTAAATTGGAGGAAAGATGAGGGAAAATGCTAAAAAAAATTTTTGTTTTTTAATAAAATCGAATTATTATTATTATTATAAAATATAATTTATAATAATATATAACACATCGAAATATTATTTGCCATGCCCATCTTTCTAATTGCCTGCCAGTCAAAACATCATTCATCACATACTGTCAATGTTGACCTGGTGAAGGTCTGCGCCTGCCACAAAGTTGCCCTGCTTTTGAAATTTAGCTAGCTAGCATCTAGCTAGCTAGCCCTCCCACTCATAGACGTATATATGTCTATGCTCCCACTAGTATGCTCTCTCTCTCTCACTCCCAGACGCAAACACATAGAGACACACACACACACAATGTTGTTGAATGTTGTTAAACTAAACTGACAAACAATGCTGATAATGGAATCTAATGGAATGATTAAAGATTTGAAATACAAATGTAATTATTATTGCACTAATAAAAGTAAGCTAAGGAAATATATTCAGAAGTTGTTTTTATTTTTATTTTATTTTTTACATTTGCCATAGTATTGTCAATGCATTTTTAAAGACATCTTGCAAAAGGGGGGCCCCGGCCAGAAGCTAATGCTATTTGGGGGGCCTTGGCATGGAAAAGTTTGGGAACCCTTGTCCTAGCTGACCAGTCCTGGTTGTTAAAATTCAGGCGCAGTGAAATTTAGACTGCCTGATTTCATAGTCTGGGGGTCATGAGGAAGACTGGTTTTTTTATAGCTTATAATTTATTGATATCTGTCAGGAATTGAGATGTGAAAGATATTTAACCAAATATGAACAAAAGTGTTCTAAAAACGTACTCACCAGCTGAGAGGTAGGCAACACGCTTCTGGAAAAGGCACGTTTTCTACTGTGAGCACTTGGCTAAAAGAAATAAGATATATCGGAAACTTTATATAAGAAAAGGCTGGTAGTGCTGGTTTCTTTTTAGTTTTTGCCACACTATAAAGGCTACATGGAAGGAAATTGTCCTTTCACACAGACCATTTACAAAAACTTACTGAAACGATCGTTATCAGCTGCTCCACCGTGTTTGTGTTAGTAGCCTAGGCAGGCTAGGCTACTCATAGACTCCTAGCGTATGTGGTAAACGTTACCGTTAACAAAAGTGACACTAACAAACAGATTATATAAATTATGGAGGCTTTTATTAATTATAGTCAAGTCCCTGGTCCTAAAATCTGAGACAAGTCTGATTTGAGTCAAGTGATGGAACCCGGGTCCTCCACCTCTGCTAAATCTTAAAACTGGGATATCAACAATATAGCCTACCTTGGATTGGCTGATTAACATACCTGATTACTTACGATTAAGTGATCTTTTTGCACTTTCTTTGTGAAGTCACCATGAGAATGTATTAACCGGTTTATATATTTTTGTTCTAACTGGTATTGTATTAATTTATGTGGGCTGAACACTGGAACAGAAACATTATTATTATGTTTTTGTTCAGAACGAAATGAAATGAAAAATAATTTGTTCCTAATCCCTGGTTAGTAATACTAGTGGTGTAAAAAGTATCCAGTCACACATTTGCGTTAAAATACAAATATCTTACATGAACCTGAATTCAGTGAATGTAAAAAGTAGACCAAGTAGCCTACTTTAAGTTACATTCAGTTCAGTTTAAGTTTATTGTCATTCCTTCTCCTTACAGGTTATGCAAAAAGCAGAACGAAATACAGTGCCCCCGGGGCCATAGTGCAATACCTAAAACAGAAAAATTGAACAAGCAATAAAAACAGAATGTACAACAATAAAACCAGCAAACTTAAAAACTTCACTTAAGATGAAGTGTAAAAACAGCAGAGTGTCTGATTGTTAAAGTGCTGAAGTGCTTATGTAAGTCTAAATAACCTTCAGGTAGGACAGTTCAGGAGACCAACAGACTGTGGAAAAAAGCTGTTTTTGAACCTGGTGGTTCTGGTCTTGATACACCTCAGCCTTCTTCCAGAAGGCAGCGGGTCAAACAGTCCTTGAAAGGGGTGCGAGGAGTCCTTCATGATGCTGCAGACTTTTCTTTTACACCTTTCTGTGTAAATGTCCTTGATGGCGGGGAAACTGGTTCCGGTGATGTACTGGGCCGATTTCACAACCCTCTGCAGGACCTTCCTGTCTGCAGCTGAACAGTTCTTATGCCAAACAGTAATGCAGCAAGTTAGTATGGACTCTATGGTACACCTGTAGAACCTGGAGAGAATAGATGTGCACAGCCCAACTCTCTTTAGCCTTCTTAGGAAGTACAGGTGTTGTTGTGCCTTCTTCACTAAGGAGGAGGTGTGCTGGCTCCAAGAGAGACTGTCTGTGATGTGCACCCCCAAGAACTTAAAACTGTGTACTGTCTCCACAGTTGAACCATCGACCTGTAGGGGGGAGTGAGTCGCTTTTGTACATGCTTTTGTACAACAAAATAGCCTTGTTACATTTAAAAAAGGAGGGTAGAATAAATAACTATGTGGTAAGTGCTTTGTGAAAATGCTGTTCATTTTACATCTATTGTTAGCATTTTTTCTTTGAGTACCCTTGTATATGTACTCCTGCAGCCTTGTTGGTCGAAAGTTGTTGCTGTTTTTCTCGTGCTTCACTAATGAAAGATTAACAACAGTTTCAATGGTATAAACAAGCCAAACAATTGGTTTAAGACAAGCGTGTATACAGGTGTTATGTTTCTAGTGCAGGAAGCATTAACAGGTATCACTTTAAAGGGTTCTGATAATAGCATTAAGACCTGGATTAGAGAGAAAAATATTGATTTTCAGGCCTTGTAGTGAATTTCCATTTCAGCAGCAGAAAACTGAAAAGCAGCAAGACCAGAACAGGAACATGCTTAGGGACGAGTCCAACTGACAGTGTATCGGATCTCAAATAGTATTTTTTGTACACAGTCATTTTGCCAAAAAAATAAATAAATTACCCGACTTGTTGGCAAAGTGAGGATCAAGTAAAATATGTTTAATTTTCAGAATCCAGCCACTAACCACTAACACCCTTGTTTGGCGTCTGGCACTCTGAATACAGAACATAACTGCATCAACAGTCAAAACCCCTCACTTATCCAACGTGAAATAAATTTGGTTGATTTAATTTATTAATTATTATCAAAGATATCAATTATGAATTAAATCACCGAATCTGTTAATAGGCAGAGCAACCTTTGGATCAACCGTTATCGAAATGTACAACTCACTACCAGATTAAAATTAAGAGATTTATTACGTTACAATAAGTATGCAATGTCTAATGGAAAGATTAAAGTTGACTAACTTAAAAAAAATTATGTTACAGACCATAGACACAAGAGAAAGAGATAAAAAGAAAGCCTTCCTGGTCAAACAGCACACGACTCAATCACAAATGACATTATGTGTACTATGAGTAGGTTTGCCCATCATATTATACTGCCTATCTTTCAAAGAGAATAACCTAAAGACTAGATTATCCAGCACACTGAAACCCTTCCACTCCTGGGAGACACTAGAGCCAACTGGACCCCCTACTTCCAAACTCCATCCCCACTTCCTTGCCGGCTAATAACAAAGATTAATTTGACTTGAATCGTGCAGTCAGCATTCAGTATGACGACAGGCCCCAGCCATGGCACAGGATGAGCACACCCACCCAGCTCTCTCATGTACTGGCATACTGTATAAAGCAATCACATGTACTGCAAGCATTAGCCTATAAAATACTTTAAATGTACAGACCTGTCATTATTCAGTCAGCACTCAGTTACACATCTAGGTGAAATTCACATGTTTCGGAAGGGTGTTGCTACGATCCAAGGGCTGATGAAAAAAATGTATGTGTGCATACTTAATCTAAAATAAACTTGTGGCACGTTTGTTTAAAAGCACTGTGTGTGTGTGTGTGTGTGTGCTGAGAGACACTGTGTGAATGCATTTATATGTGTGTTTATGCACGTACGTCAATACATACACACTTCATTATAGTACTGTGTTGTCACTGTTATAATTTACCCACAAGTAAGCTTGCAAAACAAGTAAGCGCAGACTTGTTTTACTGTTAGGATGTGTTTGAGGCGCCAGTGTTCCATCCGTGGGTGAAAGCGTTATCCACGTCCCTGCCCTGTACAGATGATGAAATGATGTTTGTTGCCGTTAAATCCGCGCCAATCCCGTCCTGCAGAATCACTTTGCTCGAGCGGCTGGAGCGGTGATCACGTCTCCGCGCGCGCAGCGGTGCTTAGTAGGATACGTTGTAGGATTACGTTTATCTCAAACGTCTTACTGCTCATAAGCAGACCTGCGATGTAGCACATCGTTGTCCAATCTAAACTGAAAGGAATATTTCCAGACCATTACAAGTTTTGAATTTAATGGATTTTCTGAGGAACTCCTTCCCGCTCTAAGCGCTCCGTGTATTTCAGGGAGTACCGGACCTCTAGGTGAGTTAAAACAAGGCTGTGTCCGCCTCTGTATTTCTGAGACCCGGTAGGAGTTTTGGTAGTGCTAATAAATATCGTTCTTTTCGGGTTGCGTGCTTTTGGTGTTGTGTTTTAACATTGCTTTTAAGAAATGCTTTTTTTGCCCGACGAAAGGCCACATTGAATTTGTAAGTAAAATGTAGCTGGAGTGATGGCACTAATGTTATTTTTTTTAAATGTTCCAAATTCATTATCGTTTTTAAAAGTCTTATGTAGTAGCTGAAATATGTCACATTTATGTTTTCTGTGTTTAAATTGATGTATGTACTATCCCAAATAACTACTGCCTATCCAGTTCAAAAAGGATCAAGCTGATGTCTGTCTGTCAGCCTGTCTGATTGTCTAATCCTGAGTTCTGTAACTATGAAGCTGGGATCTTTTGGCATGCTGATAACTGCATGTGAGGAAAGGATGCTGCATGGTTTTGAAGGAGTGCCCCTCCAGATCTATTAAAGAACTCGTTGATTACGTTTCTGGCTCTGAGGATAGACACCTGTGAAAGTTACACTGAATATTTCACACCTGGCTCTCTGTTTCTCTGACTGCGAGCTCAGGTACCACTCCTGTGTTTGGCTTCTCCCTGCTAACCCAGGCAGCAGGGCTACAGATGAATGTATTGAGTATTTAATAATGTATCCCTTGATTCAGACATTATGGAACCTGTTTTAATGCGTGTTCCCTCCCTCCGTATTTCTCTGTTCAGTTCGGCCAAAGGTTTTAAAAGCAGCTGTTTGCTTCAGAGTGCTACTTCTCTAAATAAATCTCTGGTCATCAGATGTGTGTGTGCATGTGTGTGTGTGTGAAAATATAGTGTAATCAATCACTAATCGTTAATATTGAGTGTGTGTGCGCGCTTGCTCACTCGTGCATGTATGTCTGTGTGATGGATTTCATTTAAATATGGTGTAATCAATTACCGATCATTAATATTGAACCAAATCGAAACCTGCAGGGGACTCATTAACACCACATGTAGATTAAGTGACCCTGGATTGCAAATGATCAATAAAATTGATCGCAAGATGAATAATGTGATATTGAATGGTGAATTGGGTGGAGCAGTATCTGCACTCTGTAATTGCCAGCTCTGCCTCCCTTCCTCCCTCTGTTCTCCTGTCCATCTTTCTCTCTCCCTCTCGTAGTGTAGTAATGATCCGGCGTCAGAGTGGGTCAAGCAGACGTTTCCCTCAAGGGACCGAGAGAGAGGCTAATGGCTCTCATTTTCTTTCTGCTTACTGGACTGCGGTGCATAAGTGGGAGAATGGGAGAGGGGAAACGCAAGGCGTGGTCTTAAGCCTCCTCAAAGTGTATGACAGAGCACGTGTGACAGGTGAACACACACGGGTATGAGCTCAGTCACACCTTCAGGACAGGTTTACCCTTAAGCAGGTGTAGTCAGACAGATTTACACTTAAACAGGTGTAGTCGCACAAGTGTACTGGCAATTGTATCACCTACACTAGTATATAGTCTCTGGAGTGATTGGCTTACGTTCACAGCCGTCTATGTAGACATGCTTCTTGTTGGCAGAACTGTATCATGCACAAACACCACCCTTTACACACATCACGCACGCACACCACCCTTTACACACATCACACACACAATCTGTCTGTTATCCCTCTCTTACCTGCTCACAGGTAAATAAGGACACACACCGCTGGCTTTTACAGATCCCACATGCTCTAGCAGTCACCAACCGCATTTACATGCACACCATAATGTGATTATTGTCAGTATTGCGATTATGAAAATGGCTTGATTAAGCCATTTACATATTTACATGTGTCTGCAAATGAAGCATATTTATCATGCAAATCATGGTTAGATCAAACACATGGCCTCAGACAGTTATACTGGCAAAAACTTTAGAAGATAAGACACAAAGGCGCTACGCTTCCACATCCACACATACACACAACACTTAACCCACATACACACAGCACTTAACACACATCCACGCATACACACAACACTTAACACGCATACGCACAACACTTAACACACATACACACAACACTTAACACACATACACGCAACACTTAACACACATACACGCAACACTTAACACACATCCACACACACTGTATTCCTGCACACACACATGAAACCCTGCGCGGTGTGAAGATGGGTCAGCGTGGAGTGAAGGCGGCGTGTTCTGTTGGCGGGAGCGCGAGATGGCCGTGTCCGCTGAGCGCTGTGTTCCTGTCCCTGACCTCCGACCCTCGGCCGTCTTTACTGGGACAGAACAGCCCATCTCTGAGCATCCTCTCCTTCCATAGGCATGATGAGGTCTGCACACCGCAGCCTGTCTCCCCCGTGCAGGTCCGTCTCTGAGCATCCTCTCCTTCCATAGGCATGACGAGGTCTGCACACCGCAGCCTGTCTCCCCCGTGCAGGTCCGTCTCTGAGCATCCTCTCCTTCCATAGGCATGATGAGGTCTGCACATCGCAGCCTGTCTCCCCCGTGCAGGTCCATCTCTGAGCATCCTCTCCTTCCATAGGCACGATGAGGTCTGCACACTGCAGCCTGTCTCCCCCGTGCAGGTCCATCTCTGAGCATCCTCTCCTTCCATAGGCATGATGAGGTCTGCACACCGCAGCCTGTCTCCCCCGTGCAGGTCCGTCTCTGAGCATCCTCTCCTTCCATAGGCATGATGAGGCCTGCACATCGCAGCCTGTCTCCCCCGTGCAGGTCCATCTCTGAGCATCCTCTCCTTCCATAGGCATGATGAGATCTGCACACTGCAGCCTGTCTCCCCCGTGCAGGTCCGTCTCTGAGCATCCTCTCCTTCCATAGGCACGATGAGGTCTGCACACTGCAGCCTGTCTCCCCCGTGCAGGTCCATCTCTGAGCATCCTCTCCTTCCATAGGCATGATGAGGTCTGCACACCGCAGCCTGTCTCCCCCGTGCAGGTCCGTCTCTGAGCGGTGACTGAACGGCTCCCTCAGCCTTCAGGACCGGACCCAACCAGGACCGCCGTCCTCACACACTCACCTGCACACCATGGCATTTACACGGCTGGGTTAACGTGCTGGGTGGAAGAGTTGGGTTCACACGCTGATGTTTGAGTAGTTGGGTTCGCACACTGATATTTAAGTTGTTGGGTTCACACTGATGTTTTATGGGCGGACACGGTGGCATAGTGGTTAGCACTGTCGCCTCACAGCAAGAAGGTAGTGGGTTTGAATCTCGGCTTGGGCCTTTCTGTGTGGAGTTTGCATGTTCTCCCTGTGTTCGCGTGGGTTTACTCTGGGTACTCTGGGTTTGAGTGTGGGTTTCCTCCCACGCTCAAAGACATGCATGTTAGGTGCGCTCCTGCAGGTGCCCTTGACAAAGGCACTGGCCTCAGAACTGGAGAGGCAGCTGCCCACTGCTCCTAAGTAACTAGGATGGGTAAAATGCAGAGGACAAATTACCCCACGGGGTTCAATAAAGTATATCTTATGTTTGAGTAGTTGTATAGGTTGCAGGTTTGATACCCAGGTTTGACACTGTCACTGTACCCTTGAGCTAGGCATTCAGCCTGAATTACTTTGCAAAATATTCAGCTGTTGAAATGGATTGTAAACTGTGTAACCCTGGGTAAGAGCGTCTGCTAAATGCCTGAAATGTAAAAAAATGACGCTTTATTAGAATATGTTAGATAGTGTCACTGTAGCAGATGTGACAACAAACAAGCTGAAGGCTGAGAGGAAGAAAGATTTATGTTCATTGTGAAGGACCTTTGGTAGGTACAATAGGTGGCCTACATTTTGGCGGAACATACAAACTACCAATGGGTACAAAAGATAAATTCACTTACCGAAAGTGCAGTGCAGCAATGATGGTACCTTTAGTGATGTTATTTAAGATGTGATGTATTCAACATGTAACCGTTGCCTTAATGACTTTCACTTGGAGCACCTTAATTAATAATGAAATAAGATAATGCAATATTAATGCCTATAAGTTTGAGACATAACATAAATAATTCAGCGAATAAATAACTGTCTCTCTCGCTCTCAATCTCTCTCTCTCACTCTCTGTCTCCATCTCTCTACCAACATGTGTCTTTTTAAGAGGTGAAATGACTGCATTGATGTTGTTGTCAGTAGGGGTTTGGGAGACGGGCTCTTTAAGTTAATAATGTGCCTGCAGGACGGACAGAGTGGACCCGTGTCTCTCCCTTACCCTCCGGGAGCTCATTACAGCTGCTACAGCTGTGAGCAACTGTTTAACAGAGGCAGGACAGACATACGGGCAGACAGACGGGCAGACAGAAAGAAAGGAAGAAAGGGAATGCAGACAGGAGGGCTGAGTGGGAGGGAAGAGAAAAGGGAAAGAGAGGTGGATGTGAGAAGTGGTATGTCAGAGACCAAAAATAGAACCTGGGACTCTCTCTCTCTCTCTCTTCCCCCCTCGCTCTCCCTCTCTCTCTCTCTCGCACACACATTCTCTCGCAAACACACACATACACAAACACATCCTCTCACTCTCTCTCCCTCTCCATGACACACATTTGTTTTTTTATACACATTCTCTCACTTTCACATTGACACATTCACACCTTCACACACACACGTTCCCTCTCTGACAGAAACAATAGAAGTGCCATCCTTGAATACAAAATCCACTTTGTTATGTTTTCTTCACAAATTGTTTACATGTACTTTGCAATTTGATTAAGTTCCATTTTTTCTAATCATGTCAGTCTGTGTGCAAACACAACAACTGGAAACACTTAATTGATCAGTCGGTTGTAAATCATATTTGAAGAGAGACATTGGCGATGGTGATTAGAAACGGTTTTGAAGGAACAGAGAAAAGCTGTGAGGCAGAATCCAAGGCTTCCCAGATGTCCCAGTCTTGGGGTGTCCAGGTGTGCCCAAGAAGTGTCGGTGTACGCTCAAAATTGCGTGGGGTGGGGTGGGGGGGGGGGGGGGGGGGTGGGAAGGCTTCCCCTTAAACTGACTTTTTGGTCTTGATCTGTTTTCAGTCATTTTCCTTGATTATTAACACACCAGTTCATTCAGAAAATTCTCAATACCATCAGCTATAGGCGTTTGTGCCATTGAGAAAGCAATACACTTTTGTTCATTTGCAATGCAAAATTGTTCACATTTTATCAATGTGATTCGAGTCCTTTTCCTTCTCTGCACTCATACTCAGAGAATATTCATGGCAAAGATCAGAAATGCACAGATGTTAAACAATCTTTAAGCGCAGGTTTTGTTAGGGTGGTGTATCTTTCATTAAGTGTAATGCTTAAAATTGACTTTTCTTAATTGAATTTATCATTTAGTCTCCTAAGCACAAGGTGACAAAGCTGTGTGTTACTTGCCAACAGATGAGTCAGATTGTTTGTTAATCAAGGAAGATGAATGAGAACAGGTTGAGACCAACAATCAGTTTAAAGAGAAAATTTTCCGCCTCACCAATTTTCTAATCCCCAACCACCACTTCCCGCAGCGCGATGCCCGATTCAATTAATAGACCAATCAGGGTGAGGTAGGAGAAAAACCTGGACGGACATGTGGTGTGGACAGACACAGGGTGTGGACGGTCACAGGGTCTGGACGGTCACAGGGTACTTTTGGATGAGACAGCCCTGCTCTCATTCTCGTGAGGCGTCCTGTGGTCTGGAGTCCTGCCCATGCCAGCGGCAGCTATGATCAAGCTGCCAAGATTGCGCTTCACTTGTGAAGCGCACTTCCTGGTCTGGTTGAGAAACGCTGCTCACTCGCGCCAGTGCGGTTGGCCCCTGTATGGGTCTTTCAGCCACTCCTTTCAGTGTAATTCAAGGGTGCCAATATGGCGAAATATTAATTCAATCATTTTTTCTTGCCAGAACATGCAGTTGCAGTAGGTGTTTTTTCTTCATCTAATGTCCCCATTTACTAAGTTATTGTGTCACTTGGACAATATTTTGTGGAGACAATTTGCATCACTTGGGGTGCGGTACCTCAATGCTTGGTAATGGCTCCAGACTGTCAATCACACTGTGCCTGGATCCGGCCTGGACTTCATGCCCATGTAAGGCACCCCCCCCCCTCCTTTTCCCTACTGCGCTGTCTCTGGCTTCAATTTGTTCAACATGGTGGCACAAAAATTGCACTTCTGTGACTTCAAAAAGCCTTTTGCAATGGGGTCATTATCACTTTGTCCATTTTTTTTCCATGGTCAATGTTCAGGTGTCCCACACAGGCAGGTACACAGTTGTCTGTAGCTCCGGCCACTGAGAGAGGGTTTCAGTCTGCAGAGCTTTCCCAGGCTCACCACACTGGGTCGACAGAGCTGCTGGTGCAGACACTCTGTCTGCACCAGCTGTACATAAACTGCAGTCTTCAGGCTGCGCAGCTCAGCCGATGTTAAAAACAGTGGGAGACCACAGCATTCTCCTCGTAGGAGAATATTCTGCACTCTAAACTGACATCCTGTGAAAGGACAGGCCTAAAATATGATTAGGTATTCCAAATTTGTTCACTAAAAATAGGATCAAATTATATAAAGAGTTCTTGAGAACTAGAGCCCCAGCTGGTCCCATAGGGACCCAGCCTCAACCTTGTCTGCGATTCTTTGATGAAACAGGCCTGCACACAGTAAAATGTGTGAATTTAACTCTAACAGTGTTAATTCAACTCTCAACAGATCGCATTTAATCCCACATTCCAGAGTTGGACCAAATGTTTTTCTGTTAAGAGTTGAATTAACACTGTTCAGATTGAATTAACACTTAGAGTTGAATTAACACTGTTCAGATTGAATTAACACTGTTGGAGTTGAATTAACCCTGTTAGAATTGAATGAACACTGTTGGAGTTATGTACTGTTAGCGCCGTACACTTTAAGGTGTGTGTGCGTGGCAGTGAAGGCGGTTCTCGGAGTCGATGCGTCCGGTGAGCTGGGTCACCGCTTGTTTTCGGCAGGCTGTCGGCCCCAGAAGCGCCACGCTGCGGAGCCGTATTTGGGCCGGTGTGCAGGTAGTGCCCCAGGAGAGGGGGGAACGTGAACATATTGGCCCAGCGTGGCACAGCCTGGTCCAGCGCATGCGCAAAGCATGACCCGATTCTCTCTCTCAGAGGGCAGCTTGCACACTCAAGAGTTACTTCCTTTTCCAGTCTCTGTCTCTCCCCCTCTCTCTGTCCCTCCCCCCTCTCTCTGTCTCTCCCTCCTCTTTCTGTCTTCCCCCTCCTAATTTCCTCCCCATTTCCTCCTAAAAGGGGTGTTCCTGCCCAAAGCTGGTGCTTTAATCGATCAAGCAGAGAGTTTATTGCAGAGTCACAAGAGAAAGGGGACAGGCACTTAATTATGCCTTAGTTGACCAGAAAAGGCTAATGGAGAACGTGAGGGTCAGTCCCGTGGTCAGGGAGCCTGAGGCCCCAAATGTTCCTGTGTGTAGTTACATTTCTATACATGTGCGTTTGTTTGTATATGTGTGTGTATGTGCGCGCGCATGTGTGTGTGTGGCATTCGATCCGGTGTACAGTTGGAGTAGTCTCTCCCACGTCTTCTGGAGTGAGCACGCACACCTAGGTTGTGTTAGCGAATCAGCCCAGGTGCTTAAAGGTGTGCTCCTCTCCACAGACTGGGAGCACACACGTCGAGAGAGAGCGAGTGTCTTCGAGAAAAAGCGAGTCTGTTCGCAAGAGACTGAAAAGCAGAGGCGTTGGTCAGCTGGAAATTGTGTTTGCTTTGATTTGACTTATTTGATTTAGTTCATCATTTTCTCCCGGAACCTGTGAAGTGGAAGGGTGAAGATTCTTGTTACTCATTTGTTTGTGAGTGTTGCATGTGCTCTCTCTTCTCTCTCTCTGTGGCCTTCGGGGAAATAAGACACCATGGTGAAAGCCAGAATTTCCGCATCTACCTCCCAGGGGTGTCATAGGGTGGGGAACTACATTTATATATGATCACACTATCTTTATATTTAGCAGTGGGTGGCATACACTTTGGTTTGTTGGGTACTTTTCAGGGTTCAGATGGTAATAAACTCTTGATAGTTTTAAGGGCTTGATTTTGACAAAGGATTCCTGATGATTAGTGTAGTAATTAGTATAGTTACTGTACACTGATTGGATGGATTCCAAACTTAACTACCATGTAGAACAGAGGGCTCAATTAGCCAGTCAAAAGAGTTCAGACCAGATTGCAAGTGCTACATTTATTTAGAAAATTCTTTTTTGGTATCGTATTGTGCTCCTTTCTTTTTGATCTGTTCTCTGCCACGCTAAAGCAGCCTAGCACACTTACTGCCAGGATAAGATAAGTGTAGTTTAATAAGTACTTTATGGCTTTGCTACCTGGAGTAACGTTTTTGTCCTGACTTGTGGAAAATGCCTGGAAGATCATTATTTTTGTCTTGTCTTTTATTGACAGGGACCAGTCCTGACAGTACTGCCCCAGAGACAGGTTCTGCAGTAGGGCCTGTTCTGTGGGTGCCAGTGCACCCCAATTACTGACACAGAAAAGGAAGTTTACACCTGCGTCCGTAATGAGTCATCAGTCTTTAGGCCATTCCACCTGAGCCGTTAGCCCATTATGTTACCACGCAGTGATTGGGCAGGTCTGATTTTCAGTTCTTGAGTCCTCATACCAGTGACCCCGTGTGACTAATCCTGGCCTTTGGTCACCAGTTTCTCCTTTGCTACTTTTTCATAAAGAAGTGTGTGGGAGGTTTTGGGTTTCATTTGACGTGTTTAGGGATGAGGGTACTTTCGCCCATTGCACATTATTACACAAACATTGGTATACAAATTGTATTTTTAAAAATGTCCCATGTCACTTGGTGTTGTTTAGTATTTCCCTATTATTTTTTCTTAAAATTTTTCATTTTTCAAATGAGTATTTATTTTTGCAAAAGCAATGGGATATGTAGTAAGAAACAAACACTGATGTCTAAGTAGACATGATAAGCACCCCTCTCTCTCTCTCTCTCTCTCTCTCTCTCTCTCTCTTCCCAGGTTCCTCTATCGGGGGATTACAGTTAGAGATTACAGGCAGCAGAGATTACACGGGCAGAGTTCACCCCAATCCCCTCCCTTTTCTACATGCTGTCCTGTTTTTCTGATGTTTCCTCTTTTTTTCAGACCCATATGGCCATTGTTACTGTCATTATCATAATTATGATTGAGGTTTTGTTTCGGGTCACTTAGTATTATTTTGATTAAAATGGACTTTTAGTTTATGGCTATGTCTTATTATCAGAATTAAAATTCTTGGCTCTCTGCGGAATAGCTGCCGAAATGTTTTCTAGTTGAATGTGAGCCGTGTTGGTATTTGGAGCTGGGCTTGCTCTTTATATGGCTTTCTGGACATGTTTGATTCTTCTCTTTGCTGTCCTGGTGTCCTCAGTAATGTGTGGTGACCAGTTTGCGCTGGCTCTTTAACTGTGAAGTGAGGATGATTTATGATTTGTTGTATAAATGTGGAAATGTGTCAGAGAAATATTTCAGAGTGCGTGTTCTGTTGTTTGTCTTCATTCCAATTACCATATGTGTTGGAATTTACGTCAAACTAACATCTCAATGTTTGATACGCATGTACAGTGTTAAATTGGTGTGTTAAAAAGGGTTTAGTTTGTGAAATTGTGAGAAAGTAAAGATGGCAAACAAGTGGGAGTCCAAGGCACTCTTAGTGGTGAAGTTAATCGTGCTGAACCTACGCCTTGGGGCCTCACCCAGCCTTCTTCGGGGTTCCAGGGTTTTTGGTAAATTGATGTTTGATTCTGTGCTACGCTGCTGACCTGCTGACCCCTCCCAGCAGAATGCCAGTGCCTGTCCCCCTCCGGAACGCTTGTTAATTTGACAATGGGATCTGTGTTTTCGGCAGGTGTGACCCGCCATGCCGTTCGGGTGCCTTGTCCCGCGGGACGGCGGGAGGTCGAGTAACCTGCCTGACATCACCGACAAATATGAGTTTGGGCAGATTCTGAAGGCGTGAGTAGCTGCCAGCCAATTACAGCCTCCGGCTGCAACTCCATCTCTCCGGAGGGCAGTCTCCGGTTTCTCTTACAGGAAAACGTTAAACATTACTGGAAGCTTCGCAGCTTTTTACTAAATCTGTGTGCCAGTAGTGCAGTTTATAGTGATACAACAGTGATATGTGCAGATGTATGCAGACGCAAGCATTCAGTGCCCTGAAAAAGTACTTACCCCCTTCCTGGTTTCCTCTGTTATTGCTTTTTTGTCACACTGAATGGTTTGAAATCTTTAGACAAAATGACTGTGTGACACCTGGAAGCACTGCTTTTACGCTGAGCTGTCTGTGCTGTGGCTCTGTACAGTGTGTCTGTGCTTCAGCTCTGTGTAGTGTGTCTGTGCCTTGGCTCTGTACAGTGCGTCTGTGCCTCTGCTGTATACAGTGTGTCTGTGCTGTGGCCCTGTACAGTGTGTCTGTGCTGTGGCCCTGTACAGTGTGTCTGTGCTGTGGCTCTGTACACTGTGTCTGTGCTGCATGTTCCTCAGTTTGCTGTCTGTGCTGCATGTCCTGCAGTTTGCTGTCTGTGCCGCGTGTCCCTCAGTTTACTGTCTGTGCTTTGTGTCCCTCGGTTTGCTGTCTGTGCTGCATGTCCCTCAGTTTGCTGTCTGTGAGGTTTCTCTGCGTGTTTTCATGACGGGTTTCTGTCTCTGCAGGAAGGAGTTCTGTGAGCTGTGCCTGGCTCGGGAGCGACAGACAGGCCAGGTCTTCATCTGCAAGAAGTTTCTGAAGAAAGACGGCAGGAAAGTGCGTCGCGCCGCGAAGAACGAGATTCTGATCCTGAGAATGTAAGAGCGGGGTCCTTATTCACACTGAGTGTTCAGTCTGTAAGAGCAGGGTCCTTATTCACAGTGAGAGTGTTCAGTCTGTAAGAGCAGGGTCCTTATTCACAGTGAGAGTGTTCAGTCTGTAAGAGCGGGGTCCTTATTCACGCTGAGTGTTCAGTCTGTAAGAGCGGGGTCCTGATTCACTGTGAGAGTGTTCAGTCTGTAAGAGCGGGGTCCTTATTCACACTGAGTGTTCAGTCTGTAAGAGCAGGGTCCTTATTCACAGTGAGAGTGTTCAGTCTGTAAGAGCGGGGTCCTTATTCACAGTGAGAGTGTTCAGTCTGTAAGAGCGGGGTCCTTATTCACGCTGAGTGTTCAGTCTGTAAGAGCGGGGTCCTTATTCACTGTGAGAGTGTTCAGTCTGTAAGAGCAGGGTCCTGATTCACTGTGAGAGTGTTCAGTCTGTAAGAGCGGGGTCCTTATTCACGCTGAGTGTTCAGTCTGTAAGAGCAGGGTCCTGATTCACTGTGAGAGTGTTCAGTCTGTAAGAGCGGGGTCCTGATTCACTGTGAGAGTGTTCAGTCTGTAAGAGCGGGGTCCTGATTCACTGTGAGAGTGTTCAGTCTGTAAGAGCGGGGTCCTTATTCACACTGAGTGTTCAGTCTGTAAGAGCAGGGTCCTTATTCACAGTGAGAGTGTTCAGTCTGTAAGAGCAGGGTCCTTATTCACAGTGAGAGTGTTCAGTCTGTAAGAGCGGGGTCCTTATTCACGCTGAGTGTTCAGTCTGTAAGAGCAGGGTCCTTATTCACAGTGAGAGTGTTCAGTCTGTAAGAGCAGGGTCCTTATTCACAGTGAGAGTGTTCAGTCTGTAAGAGCGGGGTCCTTATTCACGCTGAGTGTTCAGTCTGTAAGAGCGGGGTCCTTATTCACTGTGAGAGTGTTCAGTCTGTAAGAGCAGGGTCCTGATTCACTGTGAGAGTGTTCAGTCTGTAAGAGCGGGGTCCTTATTCACGCTGAGTGTTCAGTCTGTAAGAGCAGGGTCCTGATTCACTGTGAGAGTGTTCAGTCTGTAAGAGCGGGGTCCTGATTCACTGTGAGAGTGTTCAGTCTGTAAGAGCGGGGTCCTGATTCACTGTGAGAGTGTTCAGTCTGTAAGAGCGGGGTCCTTATTCACACTGAGTGTTCAGTCTGTAAGAGCAGGGTCCTTATTCACTGTGAGAGTGTTCAGTCTGTAAGAGCAGGGTCCTTATTCACAGTGAGAGTGTTCAGTCTGTAAGAGCGGGGTCCTTATTCACGCTGAGTGTTCAGTCTGTAAGAGCGAGGTCCTTTTTCACACTGAGAGTGTTCAGTCTGTAAGAGCGGAGTCCATATTCACGCTGAGTGTTCAGTCTGTAAGAGCAGGGTCCTGATTCACTGTGAGAGTGTTCAGTCTGTAAGAGCGGGGTCCTGATTCACTGTGAGAGTGTTCAGTCTGTAAGAGCGGGGTCCTTATTCACACTGAGTGTTCAGTCTGTAAGAGCAGGGTCCTTATTCACTGTGAGAGTGTTCAGTCTGTAAGAGCGGGGTCCTTATTCACACTGAGTGTTCAGTCTGTAAGAGCGGGGTCCTGATTCACAGTGAGAGTGTTCAGTCTGTAAGAGCGGGGTCCTTATTCCCACTGAGAGTGTTCAGTCTGTAAGAGCGGGGTCCTTATACACTGTGAGAGTGTTCAGTGTGTAAGAGCGGGGTCCTTATTCACACTGAGTGTTCAGTCTGTAAGAGCGGGGTCCTGATTCACTGTGAGAGTGTTCAGTCTGTAAGAGCGGGGTCCTTATTCACACTGAGTGTTCAGTCTGTAAGAGCGGGGTCCTGATTCACTGTGAGAGTGTTCAGTCTGTAAGAGCGGGGTCCTGATTCACTGTGAGTGTTCAGTCTGTAAGAGCGGGGTCCTGATTCACTGTGAGAGTGTTCAGTCTGTAAGAGCGGGGTCCTGATTCACTGTGAGAGTGTTCAGCCTGTAAGAGCGGGGTCCTGATTCACTGTGAGAGTGTTCAGTCTGTAAGAGCGGGGTCCTGATTCACTGTGAGAGTGTTCAGTCTGTAAGAGCGGGGTCCTGATTCACTGTGAGAGTGTTCAGTCTGTAAGAGCGGGGTCCTGATTCACTGTGAGAGTGTTCAGCCTGTAAGAGCGGGGTCCTGATTCACTGTGAGAGTGTTCAGTCTGTAAGAGCGGGGTCCTGATTCACTGTGAGAGTGTTCAGTCTGTAAGAGCGGGGTCCTGATTCACTGTGAGAGTGTTCAGTCTGTAAGAGCGGGGTCCTGATTCACTGTGAGAGTGTTCAGTCTGTAAGAGCGGGGTCCTTATTCACAGTGAGAGTGTTCAGTCTGTAAGAGCGGGGTCCTTATTCCCACTGAGAGTGTTCAGTCTGTAAGAGCGGGGTCCTGATTCACTGTGAGAGTGTTCAGTCTGTTCAGTGTTAATTGTGGTGAAAGTGCATGAGAGAGCATTACGCACCGCACTGCAAAATGTTCAATGTTAAATCAACTCTTATAGAGTTCCTATGGTCCTACTCTGGTCCCTATTGGGCTCATATGTACTCTGTTAGAGTTGAAGTAACACTGGACATGGTTACTCCTGTCTGCCCAAATACTAGTATTGATTGTTAATGGTGTTTATCGGTTTTGTTAGCGTGAATTGGCTTTCGGTTGTTCCTCTTTCAGGGTCAGCCACCCCAACATCTTGCAGCTGATGGACACCTACGAAACCAGGAAGGAATACTTCATCATCCAGGAGATGTGAGTCTTCAGACTCCGCATCGGAACAGAGAAAGTCTCCTCAAGAGGATATGGCGTCAGAATCACAAGGAAATTCTTAGCTGTTTTGGTGGCAGAATCTGTCATCTGTTAAATGAATTACCTTTTGTTAAGGCAATAATGGCAGTAGAACTGAGCATAGAACAGTCAATGCTTACTCTTCCCAGTCAGTCTTGGGATAGAGATATAAAATCCAGTTGAACTGTGTATAGTGATTGCACATCTGTGTCTGAAGAGCTGCTGATAATGATAATAATTAGAACTCCTTTCTTTTATATTGTAATTTTCTTTTTACACAATAACAACAAGTATCATTTTAATTATCATCACTGTTGTTGTTATTGTGTAATAAATCAACAAATATAATAGTGATATAATAGTAATTTACATATATTTATGGAAGGATATGTGTGTGTTTTATGTTGGTGCATGCATGCGTTGCATGTGTTTGCGTGCATGCATTTGTGTGTTTTGTGCTGTTTTGTTCTATGTGTGTATTTGTGTGTGTGTGTGTGTGTGTGTGTATTTGTGTGCATGTGTGTGTGTGTGTGTGTGCGCGTGTGTGTGTTTATGTGTGTGTGCGTGTGTGTGCGTGTCTGTGTGTGTCTGTGTGTGTGTGTGTGTGTGTGCTTGTTGTGTTGGTGTGTGCGCATGTGCGTGTGTGTGTGTGTGTGGGCGTGTGTGTTTATGTGTGCGTGCGTGCGTGTGTGTGTTTATGTGTGCGTGTGTGCGTGTGTGTGTGTGTGTGTGTGTGTGTTTGTGTGCGTGCGTGTGTGTGTGTGTGTGTTTATGTGTGCGTGTGTGCGTGTGTGCGTGCGTGTGTGTGTGTGTGTGTTTATGCTGTGTTGGTGTGGATCGCTGTGCCTCTCAGAGCCACAGGAGGGGATCTGTTTGACTGGATCCTGGATCAGGGCAGCTACACAGAGAGAGACGCTGCGAACGTGGTCCGCCAGGTGCTGGAGGCCGTGTCCTACCTGCACTCCCTCAACATCGTCCACAGGAACCTAAAGGTGTGAGGCGCTGCTTTCTGTAGGGATGGGGTGGGATTAGTGAGAGAACATCGTCCACAGGAATCTAAAGGTGTGAGGCGCTGCTTTCTGTAGGGATGGGGTGGGATTAGTGAGAGAACATCATCCACAGGAATCTAAAGGTGTGAGGCGCTGCTTTCTGTAGGGATGGGGGGGATTAGTGAGAGAACATCGTCCACAGGAACCTAAAGGTGTGAGGCGCTGCTTTCTGTAGGGATGGGGGGGATTAGTGAGAGAACATCGTCCCCAGGAACCTAAAGGTGTGAGGCGCTGCTTTCTGTAGGGATGGGGGGGATTAGTGAGAGAACATCGTCCACAGGAATCTAAAGGTGTGAGGCGCTGCTTTCTGTAGGGATGGGGGGGATTAGTGAGAGAACATCGTCCACAGGAACCTAAAGGTGTGAGGCGCTGCTTTCTGTAGGGATGGGGTGGGATTAGTGAGAGAACATCGTCCACAGGAACCTAAAGGTGTGAGGCGCTGCTTTCTGTAGGGATGGGGGGGATTAGTGAGAGAACATCGTCCACAGGAACCTGAAGGTGTGAGGCGCTGCTTTCTGTAGGGATGGGGTGGGATTAGTGAGAGAACATCGTCCACAGGAATCTAAAGGTGTGAGGCGCTGCTTTCTGTAGGGATTGGGGGGGGGAGTTTGTTTGTGTTTCTGTGTGTGTGGTTCAAGAATAATCTGTTCACCTACACAGTGAAATGGCTGATTAATTAATTAATGTTAATTCAACTCTAACAAATAATATTCGGTCCCAATGGTAGTTAATTTCTTTCTGTTATAATTGGCATAATTATGCCTGCAAGCCTCTATGGATATAGACAGCACAAAAAAGAAATTATCTTTCTATTCTCTCTTGTTTATATATTGGGAAACACGGTTTCTGTATACATCTGTAGTATAGTTAGACTACAGTACATTATTTGCACATGCCTGCATTTGGTCACTGGAATTCCTTGGAAATATCATTGGATTTGTTTCCAGGCTGTTCTAGCCTTTAGTGCATCTACCCTGCTTATTACTGCCCCCAGCTGGAGAATCTGATGTACTACACCGAGAATAACCAGAGTAAAGTGGTTCTGCGTGACTTCTACCTGTCCACGTTTGAGAACGGCTCCATCACTGAGCCCTGTGGCACACCTGAGTACCTGGGTATCTGCTTCTCTTTTCTCATATATCACAGCTCTGATTTAATGAAGTCTCTTTCTTCTGTTGTTAATGAACTGCCTGTGTCACTAACAAACTTCCTCCCTGCAGCTGCCATTAATGACCTCACTTTCTATCATTAATCACCTCCGTTCTGTAATTAATGACCTCCTTTCTGTAATTAATCACCTCCCTTTCTATCATTAATCACCTCCTTTCTGTAATTAATGACCTCCTTTCTATCATTAATGACCTCCCTTTCTGTAATTAGTGACCTTCTTTCTCTTATTCATGACCACCTTTTGGTCTTTGTCATTGCCAGCCTCCCCCTGTCTTTTTTAACCTGTATTTTCTGATTATGTGGCATTCTCTTGTCTGATATCATCTATGCACATAAGACATCCCCTGTATTATAACCTCTGTCCCGTATGCACATAAGACATCCTCTGTATTATAACCTGTGTCCTGTATGCACATAAGACATCCTCTGTATTATAACCTCTGTCCCGTATGCACATAAGACATCCTCTGTATTATAACCTCTGTCCTGTATGTCCATAAGACATCCTCTGTATTATAACCTCTGTCCTATATGCACATAAGTCATCCTCTGTATTATAACCTCTGTCCTATATGCACATAAGACATCCTCTGTATTATAACCTCTGTCCCGTACGCACATAAGACATCCTCTGTATTATAACCTCTGTCCCGTATGCACATAAGACATCCTCTGTATTATGACCTCTGTGTGACGGAATGTCCCTCTCTCCTCTCTGAGCTCCGGAGGTAGTGACTCGTCATCGGTACGGACGGCCGGTAGACTGCTGGGCTGTGGGAGTTATCATGTACATACTGTAAGCAGCCAGCCTGTACAGCGCTGTGAAAACGTATCTCCTGTCTGACTGTCTGCCAATGTGTGAATGTGTCCGATTTCTTACATTGAATTTGGCCTGATTTTTTTGCATCAAGGGCTGTATTCCCTGTTTTTGGCTTGGTGTGGATAGTAAAAGTAAGCATACATGCATGTACATGTGCATTACTCTCCCCTTCATTCTTTAACAGCGCTCTCTCCTTTCCCTTGTCCGTCAGTCTGTCCGGAAACCCGCCGTTCTTCGATGAGGCAGAGGAAGAGAACACGGACCTGCACAACCGGGTGCTCTTCTGCCGCATCGCCGCCGGCGAGTTTGAGTTCGACTCCCCCTACTGGGACGGCATCTCCACTGCAGGTAACCCAGAAAGGGCCACGCGCAGGTGCCTGTGGGGAAAACAGCGTAATCGCACCGGAGGAGGGGCGTAATCACACCAGAGGAGGGGCGTAGTCACACCAGAGGAGGGGCGTAATCACACCAGAGGAGGGGTGTAATCACACCAGAGGAGGGGCATAGTCACACCAGAGGAGGGGCGTAATCACACCAGAGGAGGGGTGTAATCACACCAGAGGAGGGGCGTAATCACACCAGAGGAGGGGCGTAATCACACCAGAGGAGGGGTGTAATTGCACCAGAGGAGGGGTGTAATCACACCAGAGGAGGGGCGTAATCACACCAGAGGAGGGGCGTAGTCACACCAGAGGAGGGGCGTAGTCACAGCAGAGGAGGGGCATAATCACACCAGAGGAGGGGTGTAATCGCAGAGGAGGAGGGATGTAATCCCACCAGAGGAGGGGTGTAGTCACAACAGAGGAGGGGCGTAATCACACCAGAGGAGGGGCGTAGTCACACCAGAGGAGGGGCGTAGTCACAGCAGAGGAGGGGCGTAATCACAGAGGAGGAGGGGCGTAATCGCACCAGAGGAGGGGCGTAATCACACCAGAGGAGGGGCGTAGTCACACCAGAGGAGGGGCGTAATCGCAGAGGAGAGGTGTAATTGTGGTCAGGAAAGGGTGGAACTGTGGTGGGGAAGGAGCGTCATTGTGGAGCAGAAGGGGTGTAATCACAGTGGAGAAGGGCCCTGGCCTGGTTATGTCGGTCGCTCAGGGATTACCACCACCCCCCCCCCCCCCACCCCCGTATGTTTGAGACAAGCGCCGAAGGGGGCATTAGTCACATTCAGTCATGTTGGCAGTAATTCTGTTTTTTTGGTTTAAACTACAGGCAGTGCTACCTTTTTTGTGCGCTATTTCGTTAGCAGAATGAATGTAAATCCACTGCAAGTCACTCCCATGTGAGTAAATGCTACAGCAAATGATTCAAAACTGCTGGTTTCATCAGTTTCAAGATGGCTAAATAAATCCAGATTTGACTCTGCTAATCCGCAATCACAAATCTGATTACTCTGTGATTGCCGACAGACCTCTCCAGATTTGATTGCAGTGTTTATAAATCTGACTGTGCTATAATCAGATATTAGGGGATTTCTAATGGGACGGTGAAGAGATGAAGTAGGCCGGGTGGGGGGGATTATGCATTATATCCTGAACACCACTTTGGGGGCAATGCACACTTTTTAAAATCGTTAAGATAATAGTAACAAATAAGAATTATAACCAAGAGTCTGCCTATAACTGTTTTTTTTGTGGATCAACTGTTCTACTTCTGTATTTGTGTTCCCTGTGTGTCTGTGTCCGTCTCTCTGTCTGTCTGTCCGTCTGTGTGTCTGTCTGTTCGTCTGTGTGTCTGTCCGTCCATCTGTCCATCTGCCTGTGTGTCTGTCTGTTTGTCTGTGTGTCCGTCTGTCTGTCCATCTGTCTGTGTGTCCATCTGTGTGTCCGTCTGCCTGTGTGTCTGTGTGTCCGTCTGTCTGTTCATTTGTGTGTCTGTCTGTGTCCGTCTGTCTGTTCGTCTGTGTGTTCGTCTGTCTGTCTGCCTGTGTGTCTGTCTGTTCGTCTGTGTGTTCGTTTGTCTGTTCGTCTGTGTGTTCGTCTGTCTGTGTGTCTGTGTGTCCTCCCGCTCAGCCAAAGCTCTGGTGTGTAGACTGATGGAGGTGGACCAGATGCTGAGGATCACTGCTCAGGAAGCTCTGGGCCATGAGTGGTGAGTCTCACTCACATGTATGCATGAAGTATTACAGATGTGTGTGTGTGTGTGCATATGTGTGCATGTGTGTGTGTGTGTGTGTGTGTGTGCATATGTGTGAGTGTGTGTGTGTGTGTGTGTGCGCATATGTGTGCGTGCGTGTGCGTGCCCGTGCGTGAGCGTGTGTGTGTGTGAGTGTGTGTGCGCGTGAGTGTGTGCGCGCGTGTGTGTGCGTGTGAGTGTGTGTGTGTGCGTGTGTGTGTGTGCGTGCGTGCGTGCGTGTGTGTGTGTGAGAGTGTGTGCGTGCGTGCGTGCGTGTGTGTGTGTGATTTGACAGTGTTTGTTCATCTCAGGATCACAGGGCAGGCGGCCTCAGAGAGGAACCTGAAGGATGTGGTGTGTGCGCAGTTTGAGAGGAACTTTGCCAAGTCCAAATGGAGGGTAAGAACGTACTTGATCCTCTTTGCGCATGCTTGTGCATAAGGCCGTCCCCAGAGGTCACCAAAAGTCTCTCTTTTTGGCCTCCTGCTGGATTTTGTTCCAGCTCCAAAGATTTTCTTTCATCTCTTTCTCTGTGGATCTTCTCCAGTTTTTCTTTTGGTTTCCTCCTTTTCTTTTACCTACTTGGGGTCCAGTATATTGCTGTCTTTGGAATTGCGTTTGTCGTAATCCATGTCCAATCCAACGCCACCTCTGACGCTTTATTTCCCCTCTGACAGGGTTTGTCCAGATTTTCCGAAGTTAGTCTAGGTTTCAGATGGTATTTGGCCAGAATATTCTGAGAATTCTTCACAGACATCTGTTCTGGAATAATTCCAGTTTGTGACTGATGGCTTTAGTCACTTTCCAAGATTCTGACCCATTAGAGAGGACCCTCTGGATATTTGACCCAAAGATGCAGTGTTTTAATACAGAGTCTTGTGGATTTCTAGATATTGTTAAACATTTAAAAAAGCCAGACTTGCCTTGCTAATTCTCATCTTCATGTCTGCTTCTGAATCTCCATCTACTTACACAGCAGAAACCAGATATATGAATTCACTGACGCCCTCAGTAGCCTGCTTGTTGATGGTAACTGGTTCCTTGGATTTGCTTTTCATGGGCATTACCTTGGTCTTTCCAATGGTGACTGTGAAGCCTAGAACACGTGCATTTGTTTCAAGATCATCCGTTTTCGATCGCATATGCTTCGGAAGGTGAGTGAGTGTAGACATATATCATCTGCAAAGTCAAATCTTCGGGAACACCAGTTATTGTCCTCCTGATGGAGGGTAAGAGAAGTGAAGTTGAATCAGCATTGCAACAAGGCAAACCGACAGACAGACTACGTTCAGCAAGTGAAGAGTTAAACTAAATATTTATTCCTATTTTTTGGTAGGGCACATAATGAATTTCATATTTTGCAAACTTATTTCAGCCTCCAAAATTACACCAACAGAACTCATATTACATTACATTACATTACAGGCATTTGGCAGACGCTCTTATCCAGAGCGATGTACAACAAAGTGTATAACCATAACCAGGAACAAGTGTGTTGAAAACCCTAGAGAGAAGTACCGGTCCAAGTGCAGGGAACAACCGCATAGTTCAACTTGGACCCTGAAGGTTAAACTGATTAACACCAACACAAAGGAGAACAGCAACAACGCAGTCTATGGAAAAAATACAGGCAGTAGTTAAGACAGGTGCATTAACTAAGTCACCTACAAAACAGCTACCTAGTTACAACCCTAAGCTGACAGTCATTTAAGAGATTACAGGGAGGTAGGGAGGGATGGGGAGAGGTGCAGCCTGAAGAGGTGAGTCTTCAGTCGTCGCTTGAAATGGGTCAGTGTCTCAGCTGTTCTGACCTCCACGGGGAGGTCATTCCACCATCGTGGGGCCAGAACAGACAGGAGACTGTTCTGCCCCCTACTCTGAAGGAGGGGGGAGAACTGTGCGAGATGTAGGAGGGGTGAGTCATGACCTAAAACTCAGCAATTCATTTTTGTCCCCTGTAGGGGACACATGTCTCTGGACTTAATCTGAAGAACCGTACATTCTACTATTCTACTGTGCTGAAACAAGGGAAATTCAATAAAAATAAAAGAAATAATAATTTTGAAAAAATATTTTCACTGCAACGTTTTTTATTGATGCTTGTATTATATCAAAGAATGTAAATACGTTAACTTTTCCTGTTGGGTATCGGGAGGATAAATTAGCATGTGAAAAGTGATTGTTGGAACTTCTTGTCCTGCCCTGGTCTTCCTCCTCTGCTCTTCCTCACAGAAAGCCCTCTGCGTCACCACGTTCATGCAGCGGCTTCGCACACCGGAGCCCAGGTCCCCAGGAAGGGAGAGGGGCGAGAGGGGGGGGCACGGCGAGGACGAGGGGGCAGCTGCTCCCGGGGGCTCCTCCGATCTCTCCCAACAAGCGAGGGATGAAAAGGGCAGAGCGGAGGGAGCAGAAGGAGAGAAAAGGAGTGAGAGTGGGATGAACAGGCCCGGTCCTCCAGTCAGCCCTTCGGTGAAGAGCAATCCACCCTCTGCAGGAAACCCCCCCTTACCATACACTCAAGAGAATCAGGAGTGGGGGGGCAGAGAGAAGCACTGCTCTGAAGCCCAGTGGATTCTGGGAAGGGCTGGAGCTGAGGAGCCAGAGCAGGAGCAGGAGGAAGAGTGCTCCAACGCTGCAGAAACTCACTCAGTGGACTCCTCCGACTATAGCTCATCCTCTGAGGTTTCCTGCCCAGGGTCCGCTGCTGTGACTACAGCGCCCCCTGCAGATCAGCACAAGGCAGCACAACAGCAACAGGAGCGAGAGGACGGGGGCAGGGGCGAGAGCATCTTTGGAAGCAGGTGCCAAATTCCAGCGGGCACCGCGGAGGAGTTGGTGCAGCGGGGAAACGAGAGCTCTGAAGGAGGGGGCAGAACAGTGCGAGATGTAGGAGGGGTGAGTCATGACCTGGGGCAACCTGGGAGAAAGCAGGAAGAAGTGCATTATGGGTGGGAGGAATCTGCAGGCATGGGCTGTGCCTCATTCCCTGTGGTTCAGGAACAGACTGAAGCTGCACTGTCCAAGGGAAACCGCTATACCTCTCGCTCTCCTGTAGGGGGAAACATGCCCGCCATGTTGGAGCAAAGAGAAAACCGAAAGGAAGAGACTCCCTCCGCTTCCTCCTCCAAAACCACAACTACCCGACCTCCCCCACCATCGTCCCCCCCTCCCTCCCCACCTACCCACCTGCAGACTTTCTCTCAGGAAGGAAAGGATGGCCTAGTGGCTGTTGGCAGGCCACGCCTACCACCCAGAGGAGGCCAGTCAGGTAGAGAACTCTGAGGTCCTGTGTTATGCATGAGAAACATGCTGACAGGTATGCACACCTGTTTCTATACCACGGGCAAACTGATGTAAATATAGAGGTATGCATACACACGGTGTATACATGGCTAATTCAACTTAGCATCTGCTGGATAAAGCATACATACTACAGTGCACCCTAGAAGGCAAAATAGGTACTAGGTAATAGGTACAGTACAGCCATGTAGTGCTGATGACCAGTTCATATGTACTGCACTCAGTTAGCAGCACCCCAGTACACTGACAGCATGTGCGTGAGAAATGAGGAATGTGTGTGTGTGTGTTTGTTATTGAATGTGAAATTAGCTGGTAATGCATCTTGGCACAGACTAAAAAGCTTGATTGAAAGTCTGCAAATTGTTAGAATTTCTTCTGTACAGTTCATGAATATCTTATTTTACCTTGTAAAAAATATGTATACGTATAACCTGCCATTGTATTTAAGATGGATTTCCAGCGGGTCTACTGGTACGACTTTTGTTTTTCTGTTTGTCTTCTATGCAGATTATTTTACATTATATTCCATTGATGAATGGCAGATTATGTAGCCCTATAAACAGCCTCTGTTTGTGTCATTAACCTGTCATTAATCTTACAGCTATAATACAATAAAACTCTAAGTTAAAACTTCTGCCGTGTGTCTGTGTGCGTTATGTTATTGCTTATCGTTAATAATACTTAAACTGAGATGAAACGACCTAGCTACAGCTGTTCATAATGCTCATTTCTTGAAAACACTTTCTAGAAATACGGGTTGCCAAAAAATATTCGGACGAATTTTATATAAAAACTACAGTTCCCACAGTGCCGGGGTAACCTCTGGACGATTTAAGTCATAACCACAAGAGGGGGAGTTCGTAAGTTGCACATATTTTTAAATGTAATAGAACTATCATATCGCTGTTTTAAATTTTAAAAAATGGATAGAATTGCTTTAATAATGTATAATCTAAGTGGATGTGTTGGTACTGGGTGTTGAACATATTTCAAATGAAAGAAAAGTAATACATAATTCCCTAGTTCAAAGATTACATGCAATTCTCTGTCCAAAACTCAACTCGATCTGCACATGTTTCTACATTGCTCTTTTCTGATTTCCGTACAACGCGCGCTGGCAGAGAAGCGAGGGGGCCAGCTAGCTATCTGGTAGTTGTGCTGGGAATAGCCGGGTAGTGTTTATCAATTACTGTGGATATAGTCACCTATATCCCACTGCCTTGACAAATCGAGCTGGCTAACAAGCTAACCTCTACGCACCAGGGAGATCAAATAGCTTATCTAGCTTATTCTTTGACGTTGTTTTTTTCTTTCTGGGGTAAATACATTATTTTTGATACCGCGGACCGGGCCTGAGTAACATCGGATGTGGTAAGTTAGCAAGTTAATAATCTTTTTTCTTGAAGTACTTTATGGATTTATATTAAATGTCACCATCCGCTTACTTAGCATCTGCCGAACATGCAAGTTTCTACCAAGCTAGTTGGTTAATGTGGCTGTTTTGGGCTTTGGGGTTAGTTTGGGGAGCGAATGAAGGGTGTTGGAATGAGAAATGTATGTGGTGTGCTGGCCAGTGGGGATATCAATATCTAGCTAACGTCGCTAATATTATAGCATTAGCATACTTTACATCTTATATTCGAGGTAATGCGTTTGAACCCCACATTTTAGTGTAGCCAGATAGGTAGTTTAGGTTTGCTTTCTGGCATCAATCAGCTGCGCCCCTCACCTTCACAAAGCGGTTAGCGTGTTGAGTACGTTAGCCCTAATGAGAGAGGTGGTTGTGTCTCGTTTTTTTCTCTCCAATGACTTAAGTCGGCTATCTAGCTATCCGATGAGTATTCCAACAGATATTAGCCAGCGCTAGCGATGTAGCGAACGTTCTTGCTGTGTATCTTACTATCTTAATTCGATTCCATTTATTTGCTGTGAACTGTTCCAAGTAGGGATGAGTGAGATTGGGTGCGATGGCTATAACTAGCTGACTGATGTTGGCTAATGTGGGTAAAATGTAGATGTGTTCTGCTAGAAAAGAACCGAACCCCCGGCCTTCTTTCTAGTTGTGCGCCGGGCACCGAGCGGCCCACTTGGGGCCTTTGTCATCAATCACCCCCATCCCCCAACAACACATGCGTTTCAGTCTCAACTGCCTAACGTTAACTAATTTGCACAAATTCCGATCCATAGCGAGCTAGTCGAACCCTCTTGTTCAGTCAGCGGCTTTCAATGTGCAGCAATAACAGGCTAGCTAACGTTCATGTTGATGTTTTTTGGAATGATTATGGCTAATGCTAGCTAGCTAACGTGCATTAACACGGACTTGTCTCGATGTCGAAGCCTAGCTATATGATGTATTATTCGTACATCTACGTATTTACACGTATTTACAAGACCCTGCCCAGTGGCACAATATATATCTGGTTTTCCAGGCCATATAAACCGTTAGCTATAGAAACTGCTTGCTATTATAATATGACAATTTATTCAGGTATACGTTTTTTTATTGACAGCTGAGTCGGTCGGGGGTGAACCCCCATTTTACGACTGAGGTGCAGGGTTGCGACAGTCCAATTTCAATTCAGTCTTCCGCCTTTTCCGAAAGAACAGTTATAGACAACCCAAAGTAACGAAAGTATGTTTTATTAAATTAACGTGTTAGCTGTGTTACTTATAGCCATGCAGGATTTGGACGGTTTCAGCCCAACTATAAGTGTTCCCAATGGATTATTATGCTAGCTACTGTAAGTACTTCACGATTCAAACATGCCATTAAGGTCTCGGGAACGTTAGTGAAGTAATTGTAATGTACGAGAGTTTACACAATTGCCGGTGATCTTTTGTGGACAGTTCTGAAAGTGTCTCGAGCAAAACCGTAAAGTAAAAATAGCTGACCAGTGCATCCACAACAGACTTGTAGGTCTATACGTAATTCATACATTTTAAAATATAAAAGCGGTAACAGATTTGAAGTGTTTTGACTCATTAAGACCTTAATTTATCCGTATATTGGTTATGTATTAGGAATGAGCTGCCATTGTTTCGCACCACTTTCTCCAGCGAGTAAAGGTGTTAATATAATGTTACGTGTGACGGATAAGTATCCAGCGGTTCGCAAAGATTGTTTGCAGTTTTAGCCAACGCTCCTATACTTCGCACATGTGGAGAACCCAGAGTTTGTTGAGAGCGCGGTAGCCCCGCCCTCTGACTTAATATTTCAGAAGCCACGCCCCTTGGCCCTCAGCTGCCATTTTGATTGTGACCGCGATTGCTGTACAGTACCGCTACGGAACAGTGTAGTCCACAATACAGGCACGACAACGCAACCTAGCTAGCTAGCTACCTACCTAGCTGGCATCTGCACTAGTTACAGTGACTCGACAGTTAACATTAGGAAAGGATCTCCGACCACAAACGCTCTGATTACTGCTCTTTTATTTGGCTTCCTGTATTTCTTTCTATCCCGTTGAAAAATCCAAGTTGTCATAGCTAGTCGAATAAAAAGGAGCGGTTTGCTGTCACTGAGGGAGCAGGGAAGGATTATTGGTAAGATATTGCTGGTCATTGCATGTTACTAGCCGTAGAGGCTGTAAATATTTTTCAGATTTAACATAATGTTTGCCTCCTCACATTGACTAGCTTGTGTGTTGTATTTTCCGTTCGAGGCGTTAATATGTGCTTTTAGGTTTGGTGGCTAACTAGCTAGGTCTACGTGTCTAATTTAACCTAACGCTGGACGTTAGATATCAAATATGAACAAAGTATTCTAGCCTAACTGGGTGTAGTTAGCTAGTTAGCACAGCGACAGAAGTTAGGCCCAGAACAGGTAGCTAGCTAGCAAGATTGTGAGCGCTAGCGAGAATGCTAAGATTTTTTTATTTATTTTCCCTGAATGAATCAATATAACGTTAGCTAACTAGCTGCTTTAGGCATGAATCCAACCACGCTGAAGTTACACGGGGGTTGCATAACCATAGTAATTCTGTAATGTGACATTATCGTGTGTTCTTGGCTCTCCGATAATGAAAATATGCTTAAAATCAGATCGGTTTTTTAGTTCGCTTACAGCTAGTTTGCCAAGTTGCTGGGCAGATTTTAAAAAAATGAAATGAATGGCGCGATCGCGGCCTGTGTTTCACTTTAGCCTCATACTAGGAAGTAGATGGCTGGGCACTGTGTCTCAATGTCTGTGATGACTTGGCCGGTAGAAATGGAGCTAACGTTAGGGGACACATCTTTCTATTTATTTAACTCTTACTGGCCTACCACGCCAAACCTCATTAAAAAGAGCCTCCCACTCCGACGAACTACAAGGTCTTTTGTTGGGATTCGACCTAGCTATAAATATTGCAGTAGTCTACAGCTAGCAAGCTAGCACACTTTCGAAAGCAAATACGACTGTCTACATCCGATATCTGGAGTTAACTAATTAGGCATCTAAACATTAAGCCATCGGTGCTTGTTACGAAAAGTAGCTACGGTTGACATGTAGATAATGTTTAGGGGTTAGCTCTCACGGTAGCTGTATTTATAGAAAGCTGACAGCCAAGTCGCTAATAAACTAACGCATCGTATCTGCAGCTGGTTTTGAATGAATCAGCGTTTTTGTAAAAGAGGAACCCGCTAGCCTCTGCTTACCTAAACACACCCTTCCGCTGGCTCTGGAGTGATGCTTGGGCATATTAATAGCAATATTATCTCACCCAGCGCAGTCAGAATGCGGTGTTTTGGCCATTTGAAAACCTATCCGAAGCGCAGGGCTTTGAATGGATCGTCGACGCATTTAGCAAGTAATTGCGTTTAATTTCAGTTTCGAAGAATAATTGACCATTTGCACCTATTTTAATGAGTACCCGGCTGCGGAAGTGCTTACGCTGAAATGGACTGCTGCAGCAGCGGCAGTGCGGTTTGATTTTACTGCCACCTTTTAGGTTTTGTCCCGTTTTTACTGCTTATGACACAGCAGCTCAAACGAGTTTACTGTGACCATCACATTAATTTCGCTCTCCCTGTACCCGATCATTTTGAAACCATTTCTGAATGACAAATGAAAAAGGCCTGTAATGGGTATTGTAATGGAAGCAATATTGATATATTGGCTGTAAAGTGAGCTATTTGTTAGACGTGAAATTTTGTTCTTTTCACGCACTTTCATGCTTCGTACTGCATATCTATTACACTAGACTTGTTATTTAAAAATCTGCCAACGTGGTCATTAATATAACTGCGCATGTAAGTTAGAATAAGGGAATTGAGCATCTATAACAAACTGAATATATTGATGAATTGAAACCCTTTAGTCAAACCATAAACCACTTTCAAATTTATGAACCAGTGTTAAAGATCCAAGTTTTAAAATGATTATATTCATGTCATAGGAATGAGATGTGCAGGCATGCTGTCTGTCTCTCCTGTGTGTATGCATTTATTACCCTGGGTGAAAGGAGCTGTCCGGTGCTGAAATTTGGGCCCGTTTCTGTCCTTATTTGACCACAAAAGTTGTGCCAGTTGGCTTGTAAGCTCAAAGCTGGCTTTGTGAAAATCTCCAGATGTCCAGCTCCCCGCTGTCCAAGAAGCGTCGCGTGTCAGGATCCGAGACCAAGACGGTGCCACACTGCTCCTCCTCCTACTCTGTCAGAAGTCAACCGACCCACACTCCTGAAAACGTGAGTGCATACACGCACGCACGCACGCACACACACACACACACACACACACACACACACACACACACACAGTATTACTGTGTGGAAATGACATCGACATGGATGTGTTGGTAAGCTTGGTGCTTGGAGCATCGCACACACAAGCGCACGCACACATGCATGCACGCACACACAGCACTACTGTGTGAAAATGACATCGACATCGACATGGACGTGTTGGTAAGCTCGTGCTTGGAGCATCGCGCACACACACACTCACACACACACACACACACACACCATTATTGTGTGGAAATGACATCGACATGGATGTGTTGGTAAGCTCGGCGCTTGGATCATGAGATGAAGCTGGTCTGGAGTGCCCGTGTAATCCCTGCTTTATTCTGGTCTGTCTGTGCATTTCCAGGGCATGGCTAACAATGGCAACGAAGCGGAGATCGATGAAGGCCTCTACTCCCGGCAGCTGTAAGTCTCCCGGTCCGTCCGTCCGTCCATACACCCCTCGCAGAAGCGCAGTCAGTGACTGAAGTTTGCGTTGTGTACGTGAACCTGCGTAGCCTGCGCGCTAGGATGTGCGTGTGGTGTCTGTGGCTGCTCCTCGCCTCGCCGGTGAGGCGTTTGGTGGGGAGCTCTCTCGTTTGAACGCCCCCCCCCCCCGTCTCGCTTCCGCAGCTACGTGCTCGGACACGACGCCATGAAGCGCATGCAGAACTCCAACGTGCTGATCTCGGGCCTGCGGGGCCTGGGCGTGGAGATCGCCAAGAACGTCATACTGGGCGGCGTGAAGTCCGTGACCGTCCACGACCAGGGCGCCGCCGAGTGGAGGGACCTCTCCTCGCAGGTCAGAGGTCGTGACGCCGAGGGGGGGGGGGGGGCACGATAACGGGGCCCAGCGGTCCCGCACAAACACGCTGACCGCGCCTGTCTGCTTCCTCCTCCAGTTCTACCTGCGCGAGGGGGACCTGGGACAGAACCGGGCCGAAGTGAGCCAGCCGCGCCTCGCCGAGCTCAACAGCTACGTGCCGGTGACCGCCTACACCGGGCCGCTCACCGACGACTTCCTGTCCGCCTTCCAGGTCCGAGCCCCCCGTTGTGCTGACGCGCGGAACGCGGAATTGAACACTCGCGTGCGCTTGTGCCCCCGCGGCACGTCACTGACCCTGTCTTCCTTTCACAGGTCGTGGTTCTGACAAACTCCGGCCTGGAGGAGCAGCTGCACATCGGAGAGCTGTGCCACAGCAAAGGCATCAAGCTGGTCGTCGCGGACACGCGGGGCCTCTTCGGGTGAGTGGCTGAACGCTAACCTGAGCTGACCGCCTTCAGTACCGTCCGCAAGTGCTCGCTATTTACTTACTAGCGATTTGTGCCGTCTTTCTGTCTTGCAAACACAAAATAAAAAAGAGTTTTTGTAATGAATGAGTGTTCTTTAATAATAAAGGAGATGGTGAAAGATAGTGTTCTTGGAAGTGGTGAATGATATACATTACAATTACTGGCATTCAGTAGATGTTCTTATCCAGACACAACATTTTTACATATCGTTTACATTGCATTTTTACTTTATCATTTATATAGCAGTTTATATACTGGAGAAATGCAGGTTAAGTACATTGCTCATGGTCACAACTGCAGTGTCCTGCCTGGGAATTGAACCTGCAACCTTTTAAGTTACAAGACCCCAGATCCTTACCTCTTTATACTATCCCGTCCGTCCACACACAGTGTTGTGGGTTTTGTGAATGATGCCCACATGGTCTCTGCAGGCAGCTGTTCTGTGATTTTGGGGACATGGTCGTGTACGACACCAACGGTGAGCAGCCCCTCAGTACCATGGTCTCCATGGTCACCAAGGTCAGTGATCTTTGGGTTCTCTCCGTCCTTCTCTTCTGCTCACGCAGTAGTGCACAGCTGTCTGTAGAACACTGACCCTCTTGTCTGTTAGGAAGGGCCATGTCTTGCTTTGCGGTTGCAGTCTGTTGTTTTCAGGGCGGCCAACGGTTGTGCTTTTTAGTTACTGTGGTGCGGTGGGTCTGTTCTGTCATGTGACTCAGGATAGCGTGGGTGTGGTGACGTGCCTGGACGAGGCTCGGCACGGGTTCGAGAGCGGTGATCACGTGACTTTCAGTGAGGTGCAGGGCATGACTGAGCTGAACGGCTGCAAGCCCAAAGAGATCAAAGTTCTGGGTGAGACTCCAGTTACACATATTCACCTGCATGTACACACACACACCCGGTCAACTGCATATATTCACCTGCATGTACTCACACACACACACACACACACACACACACATGCACACACACACACTCCCATTCAACTGCACATATTCATCTGCATGTACTCACACACACACATTTCCCCCCATCAGTTGCCCATCGGCTGAATTGTCCTTCTTCGTGACGTTAGATTTCTTTATAGTCATTCATTCGCTTTCCATCAACCAATGGTGTGCGCAGACTGGACTGCCCGTACAGCTGGTTGGCTGTCTCTGAAATTGCTTGCACGCTGTCTTTCCAGGTCCCTACACCTTCAGTATCGGCGACACCAGCGAGCTCTCGCAGTATGTGAGAGGAGGCATCGTCTCCCAGGTCAAGATGCCCAAGGAGATGAGCTTTGTGAGTGCGGCGTCCGCAACCCCGACCGTGCTTCACAGTCACTGCAGTGTCTCACATGCACACCAAGCCGGAGGCTTGCATTCCTGGGCCTCGAGGGCTTCAGAGCCAATCGCAGGGTAGAGGCTTTGCTGGCCTGGGCCTCGAGGGCTTCAGAGCCAATCGCAGGCTAGAGGCTTTGCTGGCCTGGGCCTCGAGGGCTTCAGAGCCAATCGCAGGCTAGAGGCTTTGCTGGCCTGGGCCTCGAGGGCTTCAGAGCCAATCGCAGGCTAGAGGCTTTGCTGGCCTGGGCCTCGAGGGCTTCAGAGCCAATCGCAGGCTAGAGGCTTTGCTGGCCTGGGCCTCATGGGCTTTGGAGTCCGCTGGCTAGATTTAAGAAACCAGGTTATTTGTCATGGTTTCCACCCATATTGGAAATCCCAGAACTTTTTAATGCATTTTTTTCAGTCATGGAAAAGTCATATAAAATGATAAAATTACCTACATAACCTGAAAAACGATTAGTTGTCCCGGAAATTTTTTTTAATGTAAGGTTTTAAGCCAAAACCACAGGTGCCCTGGTCTGTGATTGCAATCTGTCTCCCAATCAAGGATTGCAATCAGGCTCTCTCCATCCCCAGGGCCACAGTATCACTTTCTCCATTTATAAGTTACGTTCCGTTTACTTAAATCTCCCTGGAAACTAGTGTCTTCAAAGCAGCAGGAGCCCTGGTGGAATGAACTGTGTAAATGCTTTATTTGATCTGTTGAGTGAGAACCAGTGCTCTGGCCCTCCGGGACCAAGGTTGTGCAGGCAGGGTGTTTATGGCCATGCGGTGCGTTGCCTTCCTTTTCATCTTTTCATCTTTAATTAGACCTCACGCGGTAGTTAACACTCAAACTTCAGAGAGCGCGTTTATTGAGTGTTAATGAAAAACAGCTAATCAGCAGCAAGGTTTGCACAGTTTAATGTGATCATGTAATGTGTTTTTGTTAATCACATGGAAGCTGCAAGGTCTTGGTGCTGATTCGCTGTCTTAGCAACACCCAAAAGATATAAAAAATGGTAAAAGAAAAAAAGAAAACAAATTCCCGGGAACATCCTAAGGCTGCATTCACACCAGATCAAGCAATACGGCAAAAACGGCAGTCTTCCCATATATTTGAATGGGGGTAGTGTGTTTAGGCTGCGGTAGTGGGGACAGCATGGGGTGCCGAAAAAAAACGCAGCGGCCTGCGGCAAGAAAGTAGAACCAGAATCAACTTTTACCAGAACGCAGCCCGACGTCACGCTGCAGTGGCCAATCACGTAAGTTGTTTAAATTACCATGTAGCATTCCGCTGTTTACCAAGCAACTGTCGGATGAATTACTGACGCGATTAATTTCCTAAGATTTGATTTTATGATCGTCACGTGATTTGACAGTACCGGGTAATGTGATGAGTACCGAAACAATAATTACTAGCTAAATGTGAATTCCGAACGTCAGAATTAAACTGTATAAAAGATTCACTATTTAGCAGTTCTTGCATGTTAGTTTATTGTACCTAGCACTATGGTGTTCATGGACCAAACGATGATACTCTCCCAGTTGTGTCCTCGCTTGGTTTATTTCGTGTACCCAGCTTCGTCTGCGTCTGGCTGGCAGTCTCCGCTGCAAAATAACGATAGGAAGAAGCTTCCTTCGGTTTGTGTTCGTGTCCCTTTTTTTTTTTTTTCGAGTTAGCGGACAGGAAATGGAGGGTCTGAAGTTTGAGTGTTTGCTACTGCATCAGGTATAATTAAAGATGGAAATGACCGTACTCCCTTGTGATGGTGTATTGAGAGGTGAAGATTGAACTTTTGCTTTTGTGCCCTGTAGAAATCCTTGTCGGCCTCCATGTCGGCTCCCGAGTTTGTGCTGACGGACTTCGCCAAGTTTGAGCGACCGGGCCAGCTGCACGTAGGATTCCAGGCCCTGCACGCCTTCCAGGACAAACATGGCCGCCTCCCCAAGCCCTGGAACCAGGTGACCTTGCGCCCTCTTCGCCTGCATCACACGGAGTCCTCTGGAGACTGTCTGTGCCCCTCCCTTCACAGAGTGTCTGTGACCCTCCCTTCACAAAGTGTCTGTGCCCCTCCCTTCACAAAGTGTCTGTGCCGGTTAACACTGTCTGGACTGTGATTCTCTAGATGAACAAATGTGTGAGATTCTGTGTCTGTGATCCTCTCTCTCTATGAGCAAGTGTCTAATCTAGTGATTCTTTTTATATGTGTGAGTGTGTCTGTGATTCTGTTTAGATGAGTGTATCTGATTCCCTAGTGTGTCTTTTATTTAGATAGGTGACTGTGTGTGTTTCTCTCTAGGTGAGTGTGTGAGTGCGTGAGACTTTGATTCTCTAGATGAGACCGTGTCTGTGATTCTCTAGATGACTTTGCGAGACTATGATTTTTGATGAACGATTGAGTTTGATTCTAGATGAGCAAATGTGTCTAATTCTCTCTAGATGAGCAAATGTCTGTGATTCTCTGTTCTTGATGATGGAGTGTGTCTGATTCTCTAGATGAACGAGTGTGTCTGTGATTCGTTAGATGAACGAATGTGTCAGTGATTCTCTAGTCTAGACGAGTGAGTGTGTCTGATTCTCTAGATGAGCGAGTGTGTCTGTGATTCTAGTCTAGATGAGCGAGTGTGTCAGTGGTTCTAGTCTAGATGAGTGAGTGTGTCTGTGATTCTAGTCTAGATGAGCGAGTATGTCTGTGATTCTAGTCTAGATGAGCGAGTGTGTCTGTGATTCTAGTCTAGATGAGTGAGTGTGTCTGTGATTCTAGTCTAGATGAGCGAGTGTGTCTGTGATTCTCTAGTCTAGATGAGTGAGTGTGTCTGTGATTCTCTAGATGAGCGAGTGTGTCTGATTCTAGTCTAGATGAGCGAGTGTGTCTGTGATTCTAGTCTAGATGAGTGAGTGTGTCTGTGATTCTAGTCTAGATGAGTGAGTGTGTCAGTGATTCTCTAGTCTAGATGAGTGAGTGTGTCTGTGATTCTCTAGATGAGCGAGTGTGTCTGTGATTCTAGTCTAGATGAGCGAGTGTGTCTGTGATTCTAGTCTAGATGAGTGAGTGTGTCTGTGATTCTCTAGATGAGCGAGTGTGTCTGTGATTCTAGTCTAGATGAGCGAGTGTGTCTGTGATTCTAGTCTAGATGAGCGAGTGTGTCTGATTCTAGTCTAGATGAGCGAGTGTGTCTGATTCTAGTCTAGATGAGCGAGTGTGTCTGTGATTCTAGTCTAGATGAGCGAGTGTGTCTGTGATTCTAGTCTAGATGAGCGAGTGTGTCTGATTCTAGTCTAGATGAGCGAGTGTGTCTGTGATTCTAGTCTAGATGAGCGAGTGTGTCTGATTCTCTGTTCTTGATGATTGAGTGTGTCTGTGATTCTCTATATGAACGAATGTGTCTGTGATTCTCTAGTCTAGACGAGCAAGTGTGTGATTCTGTATGCCTGACTGTCTGTGATTCTTTCAGGCGGACGCAGATGAGCTGGTGGGCCTGGCCAACACAGTAAATGCCTCTCAGTCAGATGGGGCCAAACTGGAGCAGCTGGATGAAGGTCTGCTGAGGAAGCTAGCCTACCTGGCCGCAGGTGATCTAGCCCCAGTCAATGCCTTCATTGGGGGCCTGGCTGCGCAGGAGGTCATGAAGGTAAACTTCACCCTTCAGTGTCAACATTATCTGGCCTCTGCATTGCGCTGTGCTAACTTAGCCCAGTTCCCACAATTCACTGTACTAACCTAGTCCAGTCCCCGCACTTCACCATACTACACTAGTACAGCCACCACACTCACACTGCACTACCCAAATCCAGCCTCCAGACCTTATTGTATTAACCTAGATGTTGTTACTGAGTCTTGTGGTTGAGTGTTACTGCACAGTGTTGTTGGTGTTGATTGCACTCCACTCTGCCCCCCGCAGGCCTGCACAGGGAAGTTCATGCCCATCGTGCAGTGGCTGTATTTTGATGCGCTGGAGTGTCTGCCCGAGGCCGACGGTGCGATGCTGTCTGAGGAGGAGTGCGCCCCTGTGAGTGAATTCTGCACACTAGCGTTAGTACTGTAGGTCTCTGTGAGTGAGCTCTGCACACTAGCGTTAGTACTGTAGGTCTCTGAGTGAGCTCTGCACACTAGCGTTAGTACTGTAGGTCTCTCTGTGAGTGAGCTCTGCACACTAGCGTTAGTACTGTAGGTCTCTCTGTGAGTGAGCTCTGCACACTAGCGTTAGTACTGTAGGTCTCTGAGTGAGCTCTGCACACTAGCGTTAGTACTGTAGGTCTCTCTCTGAGTGAGCTCTGCACACTAGCGTTAGTACTGTAGGTCTCTCTGAGTGAGCTCTGCACACTAGCGTTAGTACTGTAGGTCTCTGTGAGTGAGCTCTGCACACTAGCGTTAGTACTGTAGGTCTCTGTGAGTGAGCTCTGCGCACTAGCGTTAGTACTGTAGGTCTCTCTCTGAGTGAGCTCTGCACACTAGCGTTAGTACTGTAGGTCTCTCTGAGTGAGCTCTGCACACTAGCGTTAGTACTGTAGGTCTCTCTGTGAGTGAGCTCTGCACACTAGCGTTAGTACTGTAGGTCTCTCTGAGTGAGCTCTGCACGCTAGCGTTAGTACTGTAGGTCTCTGTGAGTGAACTCTGCACACTAGCGTTAGTACTGTAGGTCTCTGAGTGAGCTCTGCACACTAGCGTTAGTACTGTTGGTCTCTGTGAGTGAGCTCTGCACACTAGCGTTAGTACTGTAGGTCTCTGTGTGAGTGAGCTCTGCACACTAGCGTTAGTACTGTAGGTCTCTGTGTGAGTGAGCTCTGCACACTAGCGTTAGTACTGTAGGTCTCTCTGAGTGAGCTCTGCACACTAGCGTTAGTACTGTAGGTCTCTGTGAGTGAGCTCTGCACACTAGCGTTAGTACTGTAGGTCTCTCTGTGAGTGAGCTCTGCACACTAGCGTTAGTACTGTAGGTCTCTGTGAGTGAACTCTGCACACTAGCGTTAGTACTGTAGGTCTCTCTGAGTGAGCTCTGCACACTAGCGTTAGTACTGTAGGTCTCTCTGTGAGTGAGCTCTGCACACTAGCGTTAGTACTGTAGGTCTCTCTGTGAGTGAGCTCTGCACACTAGCATTAGTACTGTAGGTCTCTGTGAGTGAGCTCTGCACACTAGCGTTAGTACTGTAGGTCTCTGTGAGTGAGCTCTGCACACTAGCGTTAGTACTGTAGGTCTCTCTCTGAGTGAGCTCTGCACACTAGCGTTAGTACTGTAGGTCTCTGAGTGAGCTCTGCACACTAGCGTTAGTACTGTAGGTCTCTCTGTGAGTGAGCTCTGCACACTAGCGTTAGCACTGTAGGTCTCTCTGTGAGTGAGCTCTGCACACTAGCGTTAGTACTGTAGGTCTCTCTGTGAGTGAGCTCTGCACACTAGCGTTAGTACTGTAGGTCTCTCTCTGAGTGAGCTCTGCACACTAGCGTTAGTACTGTAGGTCTCTCTGTGAGTGAGCTCTGCACACTAGCGTTAGCACTGTAGGTCTCTCTGTGAGTGAGCTCTGCACACTAGCGTTAGCACTGTAGGTCTCTCTGTGAGTGAGCTCTGCACACTAGCGTTAGTACTGTAGGTCTCTGTGAGTGAGCTCTGCACACTAGCGTTAGTACTGTAGGTCTCTGTGAGTGAGCTCTGCACACTAACGTTAGTACTGTAGGTCTCTCTGAATGAGCTCTGCACACTAGCGTTAGTACTGTAGGTCTGTCTGAATAAGAGCGCTGAAGTTAGTGTCCTTTTAAAGCGACTCAGTCATCACATCAACACAGGTAATTACTTATGGAAGCAAATTAAATGCTGATAATTGTCCCTAAGTTTAAATTTGATTGATTGTTGCAGAAAGTTGAATCCCTTAACTCCCTCTCTCCACTGTTGTTTAGATTGATTAATGATGATTAATGATGAAGTGGTTCTAATGGGTGATTTATGCTGTGCTTGGTTAAATTAAAACGCGTTAAGTCTTACCCAGTTGATTAAACCCTCCCCCCACCGTCTGCAACCTTTGCAAAACCTTTTTTTTTAATTAAAAAAAATTATATATATATATATATATATATATATATATATATATATATATATAACCCTTTTCAAGTTATGATGGGGGTCCGCAGGATGCCTTTGAACCTGGTTGGGGGGTCCCGATATCAAAAGCAGCCGAAAAGCCCTGATTAAACCAGCGATGCGACTTAATGCCAGGCGCCCTGCCGAGCCTGCTTTTATTGACCTCATATTAACAAATAGAGTGCGTGATTATCCACCCACCGGCATCTTCTCCAGTGAGTCCACCGATCGCTGCGTGATAGGTTCTGTTAAAGGAAACTCTTAAACTGGCTTCACTCGGCAAATAGAAAGGCTTGACAGTCATTGTGTGGAAGGAATGCAAACAGCTCCAATATGCTTCCCACCTTATTTTTAGCCTGTAGTGTGCATGGTGTTGTGTGATCTGTTTTTATGTGCTGGAGCTGTGCCACTGCTTGTGTTTCCCAGTCTCTTTTGTGAAAGAGATTTTAATTTCTGTGAGACTAACCTGGTTAAATATTTTCTTTCTCCCCCTCCCCCATCCTCCTCTCTCCATTTCTCCCCCTACTCTCTCCGTCCCCCTCCCCACCCACCCATCCTCCTCTCTCCAATTCTCCCCCTACTCTCTCCATCCCCCTCCCCACCCACCCATCCTCCTCTCGCCATTTCTCCCCCCCACCCACCCATCCGTTTCCCAGAGGAACGGTCGCTATGACGGCCAGATTGCCGTGTTTGGTACCAGGCTGCAGGACGAGCTGGCCAAGCAGAGATACTTCCTGGTGAGAATCCATCTGTGTGTCCCGTGCTGCCTCCCTGTTCTGTGACTCGGCAGCACGTCCCTGTGTGTGTGGGGCTCAGTATGTGTGGCTGTAAGTTGTGTGTGTGGCTCAGTGCGTGTGTGGTTGTGTGTGTGTGTGTGTGTGTGTGTGTGTGTGTGTGTGTGTGTGTGTGTAATGAGTCTGTGGTGCTGTCACAGGTGGGAGCGGGTGCCATTGGCTGCGAGTTGCTGAAGAACTTTGCTATGATTGGCTTGGCCAGCGGCGAGGGCGAGGTCATCGTTACCGACATGGACACCATAGAGAAGTCCAACCTGAACCGGCAGTTCCTCTTCCGTCCCTCAGACGTATCGGTGAGTCTGTCCCTGCTTGCATGCAGCTGCTGTCCTGTCCCACCGCACAGCCTGACCCAGCCACGGCCTGGGCCGCACCCTAACCCTGACCCCAACCCCAATCCTAACCCTGAACCCAACTCTAAACCTAACCCTGGCCCTAACCCTAACCGCAAACCCCCAACCTCTGACCCTAACACCCAATCCAAAACACCAGCCCCAAACCCAAACCCCAGCATCAACCCCCAACCCTTAACCCCAACCTCTAACCCTAACACCCAGCCCCAAACCCCAGCCCCCAACCCAAAAACCCCAAACCCCAAACCCACACCGCAAACCCCAAACCTAACCCCCAACCCCCAACCCCTGTGATTTTCATGGAATGCGATGGACCCGTTTCATTGCCTAATGCTTGTAACTCTGTCGCCCCCCAGAGGATGAAAAGTGACACTGCAGCAGCTGCAGTCCGGCAGATGAATCCGTCCATCCGCATCACCGGCCACCAGAACCGGGTCGGACCCGACACCGAGAAGATCTACGATGACGAGTTTCTGGAGGGGCTGCACGGTGTCGCCAATGCCCTGGACAACGTCGATGCGCGTACGTTTTACAGCCAACCCGCACGCGCTGTTAGTGCTGCTGCGTGTGTGCGCGTGTGCGCGTGTGTGTATGTGTATGTGCAGGTTGTGTGCGTGTGTGTATACAGGCTGTTGACGGGTGTGTATTGGCTCTCTCTGGTGTGCAGGTGTGTACATGGACCGCAGGTGTGTGTGTCTGTGTGTGTGCAGGTATGTACATGGACCGCAGGTGTGTGTGTGTGTGTGTGTGTGTGTGTGTGTGTGCGTGTGTGCGTGCAGGCTGTTGACAGGTGTGTATTGGCTCTCTCTGGTGTGCAGGTATGTACATGGACCGCAGGTGTGTGTACTACCGGAAGCCGCTGCTGGAGTCGGGTACGCTGGGCACTAAGGGCAACGTGCAGGTGGTCATCCCCTTCCTCACAGAGTCCTACAGCTCCAGCCAGGACCCCCCGGAGAAGTCCATCCCCATCTGCACCCTCAAGAACTTCCCCAACGCCATCGAGCACACGCTGCAGGTCAGGAGGGGCTCCCCCAATGCCCCCTGCACACACTCTCTCCCTGTCTCCCTCCCTCTTGCTCTCTCTCTCCCTCCCTCGAGGGAGCCCTCTCTCTCTCTCCCTGTCTCCCCCTCTCTCTGATTTTGTTTCTGTCTTTCTTTTTTTTTTGTTTTGTTATTTTTTATTAAATTTAAAAACACGAAGTAAATTTGCCATCTCCAGTCCCACCCGAATTTGGAATGCCCTGTTTGTGAACTATGTAAGGGCTCAAAAGAAGTCCCTCCAGCGGCTCAGGGAGAGTGAAAGCGGTTCTCTTCCAAAACACGCCTGCCAGCCAGCCAGCTGCTTCATAGCCACAGAGCCACACACTCGCAGGGCAGGGGTGGAGGAGACCCACTCATACGCGTGTGCGAAGTGCGCTAGCCGCAGGCGACCTGACGGACAGCAGCAGGAGTGGGTCCGACATTGAAAAGTGCTGGCTCTCCCTACCTGCCTGTGTCCCTCCTGTATCCCAGGGCGACACAAACGTAATAACGCCCCGCCCCTGTGGGGCCGCCACGCCTCAGCGCTTTCACGGGTCAGACTCCACCCCAGACCGCGGCACTCGCTCACACCGCCAGTGTCCGTCTCTTTCTCCTGATGTCTGATTCTCGCTCTCAGACTTTGTGTGCTTCGTGCATAGTTCTTACAAATGATATATGTGCTCTCTCTCTCTCTCTCTCCCTCTCCCCCTCTCTCCCCCCCCTCTCCCTCCGCCCCCCCCTCTCTCTCTCACAGTGGGCTCGTGACGAGTTTGAGGGTCTGTTTAAGCAGCCAGCGGAGAACGCCATGCAGTACCTGACGTAGGTGTCTCCTTTCGGCCGTTTTATTTTTCCGCTGTGGTCTCTCTCTCTCTCTCTTTCTCGGTCTCTCTCTCTCGGAGCCAGCGCAGTGAGCCCACCTCTCTCCGCTCTCTCTCTCCCTCCGCAGAGACCCCAAGTTCATGGAGCGGACGCTGAAGCTGCCGGGGGCCCAGCCGCTGGAGGTGCTGGAGGCGGTGCACCGCAGCCTGGTGGTGGAGAGGCCGCGGGACTGGGCCGACTGCGTGGCCTGGGCCCGCAACCACTGGCAGTGCCAGTACAGCAACAACATCCGGCAGCTGCTGCACAACTTCCCGCCCGAACAGGTACGGACACGCCCACTCTGGCCTAGCTCCGCCCATCCAACCAAGCTCCGCCCATCTGGCCTGCCTGTCTGGCCTAGCTCCACCCATCTGGCATAGCTCCGCCTATCTGGCCTAGCTTCACCTGTCTGGCACAGCTCCGCCCATCTGGCCGAGCTCCGCCTGTCTGGCCTAGCTCCACCCATCCAACCAAGCTCCGCCCATCTGGCCTAGCTCTGCCGGTGTGGCCTAGTTTCGCTCACTTCACTGTTTACAGTTTGATTGTTTAGCAGGTACGGAGTGAAAATATATTGTGTGGATTGCTACTTATTCCCCCCCCCCCCCCCATTTCTCTCTCAGCTTACCAGTTCTGGTGCCCCCTTCTGGTCAGGCCCGAAGAGATGTCCCCATCCTCTGGAGTTCAGCACCAGCAACGTGAGTAGAGCTTCCCCCCCCCCCCCCCCTTTCTGTGCATTACGTTACATTACAGGCATTTAGCAGATGCACTTATCCAGAGCGACTTACATTGTATCCAATTATACAGCTGGATATATACTGAAGCAATGCAGGTTAGGGTACAACGGCAGTGTCCTACCAGGGGAATCGAACCTGTGACCTTTAGATTACAAGACCAACTCCTTAGCCATTATACTACATTGCTGCCCATTTCGTCCTCAACTGGGACTGGAACCCCAGCGCTTTCGCGATCCCATGTCCCTAAGAGCGGCGGCGCCGCTGGCCTGTCTGTCTGCCCCCTCCAGGACCTGCACATGGACTACGTCCTGGCCGCGGCCAGCCTGTTCGCCCAGACGTACGGCATCGCCCCGTGCCGCGACCGGGCGGCCCTGGCGCGCCTGCTCAACGAGGTGGACGTGCCCGTCTTCACGCCCCGCTCCGGCGTCAAGATCCACGTGTCCGACCAGGAGCTGCAGAGCGCCAACGCGTCCGTGGGTGAGCCGCCGCTGCCGCCGCCCGCGTCCTTACCCGCCGCGGTTTCTGGCCGAGCCGTGGGGAGCGCCTGAACGGCGTCTCGGGCGTCTCTGGAAGTCTCACGCCTCCTCTTCCTGTTCGCAGACGACTCCCGCCTGGAGGAGCTGAAAACCCAGCTGCCCAGCACGGAGGCGGCCGCCCAGATCAGACTCTACCCCGCTGAGTTTGAGAAGGTACCGAGACCCTGCTCCGTGAGCATGGGCGTGAGCGTGACCATGACTGTGACCCTGTCTGCGTGTGACTGTGACTGTGAGCGTGACTGTGAGTATGACTGAGTGTGACTGAGAGTATGACTGAGTGTGACTGAGAGTATGACTGAGTGTGACTGTGACTGTGAGCGTAACTGAGAGTATGACTGAGTGTGACTGAGAGTATGACTGAGTGTGACTGTGAGTATGACTGAGTGTGACTGTGAGTATGACTGAGTGTGACTGTGAGTGTGACTGAGTGTGACTGTGAGTGTGACCGTGACCGTGACCCTGTCTGCGTGTGAGCGTGACTATGAGCGTGACTGAGACTGTGATCATGAGCGTGATCGTGACTGTGAGCGTGAGCGTGATCGTGACTGCATGTGACCGTGACCGTGAGCAGTTCATCATGGCTGCCGTATGGAATAAGGGTCAGATATCCGGGTGTGCTAGTGAGGTCACATTGCATGAACCCTCCCCTTTTGAGTGATTCCATTGGGGCGTGAGTGGAGGGAAGTATGGGGCTCCCTGATGGATTGGCTGTTTGCCTTCCAGGACGACGACACAAACTTCCACATGGACTTCATTGTGGCAGCGTCCAATCTCAGAGCAGAGAACTACGACATCCCGCCTGCTGACCGGCACAAGGTATGAGCTCTATGAGCTGGAGACACATGAAATCACCCTGCTCTACAGATGTGTGAAATTTCCCCCACATTGAAGACGTTAATTGCCCTGCACTTAATATCTGTTGATTTCAACACGTAAAGTACACACAGGCTGAACGTAACATATTTCATTTGAAGGGTCTGCACAGATGCAATATTAATTCTGGGATTTCTTTGTTTACTGTCGGACTACAACAATACATGTTCTTAATTTGTTTTATACCTGTTGTTACCCAATGTACCGAATTGCTGATTTAAAAATAAAGAAATAAATAATGTTAACCAGACCACGACTCCAGCCGAGAACGCGCAAGGTTTCGTCGTGTTCGTCTCACCCCAATGAACCGCGTGACCGTGCCCCCCCCCCCCCCCCCCCAGAGCAAACTGATCGCCGGAAAGATCATCCCGGCCATCGCCACGACGACGGCGGCGGTGGTGGGCCTGGTGTGCCTGGAGCTCCTGAAGCTGGTGCAGGGGCACCGCCGGCTGGAGTCCTACAAGAACGGCTTCATGAACCTGGCCCTGCCCTTCTTCGCCTTCTCCGAGCCAATCGCCGCGCCCAAACACAAGGTGAGGCCCCGCCCACCTGCCCTCCGAGCGACATCAGCTCCATCAGTACAGTCCGCTGTGAGGGACGCCGTGGCTTTGAAGGAGAGCCATTCAGCGTTGTTTCCGTAGTTTGGCTTTTTGACTTGCATGTGCATTGTTTTCGGCTGGACCGCAACAGCGGGGCCAGCCCTACAAACGCGAATGTCTGTGACTGAGTCACTGAGTGATGAAGTTACACCATTGGTCGGCCGAGTTATGAAGTTTTACACCATTGGTCGGCCGAGTTATGAAGTTACACCATTGGTCGGCCAGTCCAGCCATATACTATCAGATACACTATCTTGTTTCTTGTGCATATTACCATTATTTTGTGAGGCATATCGCAAGTTTCTTCCTTTAGGATTAGCCACCCTTGCTAAAAATGAAGGATAGTAGAACAAAGGGGAACAAGATAGAGGAACATTTATTTAGCATGCTCTTAAAAGCATGAGAATGTCCCCTGGAAGCTGAAGCAGCTTTCTTTCCTTCGCGTTTGATACTAGGATCACTCATTGCAGTTAATAAATTTAGGTTTTTGTTTGTTGGTTTGGAACTGTCCAGTCAGCCGCAGTAGTCTGTGTGCTTCTGCAGCCCTGATTAGCCTGTAGGCGAATTCATCAGTGAAAAGAACCATTGAAAGTCTCAAAAATATTCAACTTGTGTTCTAATAATTACTTAAAACCATGAGTAAAGGCAGTAATTATTAATAAAAAAATATTATAGTAATGTTGTAGTATTATGGCAATGTGAAACATTATAGTATGGCAGTGTTCAAATATAGTTGAGGCATGTTTTCTTGCTTTCTGGAATGCACTGAAAATACTGCCAGTTTGCTTTTGGTTACAGTTGCTAATGTTAGAGGAAGTAACTGGCTGCATTGCTCACAAAATAACAGGAGTATGCATGCAAAATTGTCTGGACCAATCAACACCATGGGCAAAATCAGTAATGAAATACGTAAGAAAATGCATAGCTAACAGACTGGGCAACGGTACTGTAGATGCAGACACACTGGGCCATCCTTGCATGTACTTTGTGCAGAGCCATTTACAAACGCAAGGTTCGAATGCAGCTGAGCTCGTGGTGGATTGTGTTTCAGTATTACGAGACGGAGTGGACGTTATGGGACCGTTTCGAGGTGAGGGGGATCCAGCCCAGCGGGGAGGAGATGACGCTCCGCCAGTTCCTGGATTACTTTAAGGTACGTCCGTGCCTCTGTCTGGTTGGTCTAATGAACAGCAGTGTCATTGCCCGAAATGCACTGAAATGAATGGCCCATTTTGAGGGTCTGAGGGAGGGTGAAGTGGCCATGTTTGAAGGCTGTTTCTGCAGTGATGTCACTGGTCTGAGGGAGGGTGAAGTGGCCATGTTTGAAGGCTGTTTCTGTAGTGATGTCACTGGTCTGAGGGAGGGTGAAGCGGCCATGTTTGAAGGCTGTTTCTGCAGTGAAGTCACTGGTCTGAGGGAGGGTGAAGCGGCCATGTTTGAAGGCTGTTTCTGCAGTGAAGTCACTGGTCTGAGGAAGGGTGAAGCGGCCATGTTTGTAGGCTGTTTCTGCAGTGATGTCACTGGTCTGAGGGAGGGTGAAGTGGCCATGTTTGAAGGCTGTTTCTGCAGTGATGTCACTGGTCTGAGGGAGGGTGAAGCGGCCATGTTTGAAGGCTGTTTCTGCACTGACCTCGCTCTTTATCTGCACAGAACGAACACAAGCTGGAGATCACCATGCTGTCGCAGGGCGTGTCCATGCTCTATTCTTTCTTCATGCCAGCTGCCAAACTCAAGGAAAGGCTGGAGATGCCGTGAGTAAACCAGTGGGGTAGGGTGGGGCGGGGGTCAGAAAGTGTGCGGGTGGGGTTATACACAGCAGGAGGCCTAGGTGGCCTTTTCAATGTTTGCATTCAGCTTTCTAAATTCTGCCACTCGTTGGAATTCTAGAGTTCTTCATTGCTTGTGAAGCTGACGCAAGCAGAATGCTGGAAGCTGAGGCTGACGCATCACAATTTTTGATTTAAGGCATTAAACTAAGGTAAAACTTTAGTTTAATGCCTTAAATTTTCAGGTTTTTTTTCTGTGAGCACTCAACATGCTGTGAAGTGAAAACAAACTTCCTTCTGTGAAGGAACACTGGAGTCCACACGGCTGAAATAACTGCTGTACTGAAAGTGGTGTAAAGCATTTTTGGTTCAGTGTACTGACCTTGGTGTAGCGCTGGGTGAAGAATGGCGACATGACATCATCCCTCTTCCCGCAGGATGACGGAAATCGTGACCAAAGTTTCCAAGAAGAAGCTGGGGAAGCACATTGGCGCTCTTGTGTTTGAGCTGTGCTGTAACGACGACACTGACGAGGACGTGGAGGTGCCCTACGTCAGATACACCATTCGCTGAGACGGCCGGGGGGCGGGGCAGGGGGGCGGGGCGGGGCTGGGTCGGGCGTGCCTTTCACCGAGTCGGCCGATGGGAGGGGGGGTGCGGACCGAGTGGGAGGGCTGAGGCGTGGGTGGGGAGGTGGGCCTTCTGAAAGAAAAGGGAGCACTGGTAGTCTGATTGGCTCTGGGGGCCCCCGGGTACAGCGCTGTAGCTGATCATTGCATGCACCCGAGGGCCGGCAGAGCCTTGCGAGCGCTGACCGCGCAGGAAAGGGGCGGGGCCTGGGTAGTCAGCGGCGATTAAACGGTAACGCGTGGGTTGTGCGGATTTTACACAGTGGGAGAGGGACGGGGAGCTTTATACTGGACTTCTGACTCTACCTGTCAATTAAAGTGATTACAACACTGCAAAGCCTCTGTGTGACTCCTGCTACATGCTCACTGACACTGTGTCCTGCTGAAGAGTGCACCTCCGTTAGTTCTGTGGGTAGAACTGTCATTTACATTTTACCATTTTACTAACAGGTCTTGGTCTTCCTCCCTTTCCCCTCTCACTTAAGAGTATAGCACCGTCATGTATTTTTAAACAGCAATAGCACTCATAGCATACTAAGTAATTGGGTATAGAACTATTGGAAACCCAATAATGCACTGTACTGAATAATGGTGTTTGGTTAAAATTATATATGCTTTTTGTTTCTGGTCAAATTTCAGTTTGAGAATGATTTTGTATACATTGGTTGTATGACTGGCAGCTATAGTTAAATGCAGAGTTAAACCATTCTAATCATTACTAGTGAGAAGACGCATACATTAGTTTTGCCCTTGGGGTGAGTTTATTAGCAATAATGACACACAGACCAGAAAATGCTCCCATTAGGCTGATCAAGCACCTCCCCTCCTTTCAGGCCCCTCCCCTTATAGCAGACCTTGCCATTGGGCCCTCCTCCTGTCAGTCACCTCCTCTGCTCTCCTGTGAGTGGAGCAGCATTAGAGTTTGTGAATATTCCTGTTCTATTATCTTACTGGCTGTGTGCGAGTAAGGGGCAAGGCCATGTACATCCTTCAGGATTGTTGATTCTGTGTTTTTGGGTCACGGCTGTGGCCACAGATTGTAGAACAGGAAACTCTTTTCTTTTTACTGTGTTTGTAACTCCAAGCGGTTATATAGTAGGAAAAGGTGACATTGTGTAATGGGAGCACTTAGTGTGAGAATGAATAAAGATGTCAAAATGCTGTTGTGATTCTTATTGAATGCGTGTTTCAGTGTTCTGTTAAGGGACTGGGCGAGCGGGTTGTACTCTTGAGTTTTGACGGTACTTAATGGGTTTTTGGCTGGACTGCAACAGCGGGGCCAGCCCTATAAACGCGAATGTCTGTGACTGAGTGATGAAGTTACACCATTGGTAGGCCGAGTTATGAAGTTACACCATTGGTCAGCCGGATGAAGTGTGTTAGGTCCAGCCATATACTAGGTTATGACCTGGTCTTGTTCTGTGTGTATGTGGTAGTGCAGGGGATCCCGAACTGAGTCTGGGGAAACACAGCGGGTCTCTGAAGAATCCCCAGAGGGTCCTCGGCAGAATGCACAAAACAACGTTCCTCTTAAGAATATTTTACTCATATTTATGCATTTATTAATTACACAATTATAAACAGAGAACTGTAATTCGATTGTAACTCATTACATATTTATTTTTTACTGAACACAGAATACTCTGATTTATGTACACAAGGATACTACATGACATCCATCCAGCCTTCACCCTCTAATGCAGGGGTCCTCAATCTTATCCATTACATTACAGGCATTTGGCAGACGCTCTTATTCAGAGCGACGTACAACAAAGTGTATAACCATAACCAGGAACAAGTATGACAAAAACCCTAGAGAGAAGTACTGGTCCAAGTGCAGGGAACAACTGCATAGTTCAACTTGGACCCTGAAGGTTAAACTGATTAACACAAACGAGAACAGCGACAACGCAGTCTATGCAAAAATACAAGCAGTAGTTAAGATAGGTGCATTAACTAAGTCACCTACGAAACAGCTACCTAGTTATAACCCTAAGCTTACAGTCATTTAAGAGATTACAGGGAGGTAAGGGGGGATGGGGAGAGGTGCAGCCTGAAGAGGTGAGTCTTCAGTCGCCAGAAAGGGCCGGTGTGGGTGCAGGCTTTCATTCCAACCAAGCAGTAACACACCTGATTCTACTAATCAACCACTAGAGTCTTTGCTAAGGACCTTGATTAATGGAATCAGGTGTGTTACTGTTTGGTTGGAATGAAAGCCTGCACCCATACCAGCCCTTTCTGGATCAGATTGAGGACCCCTGCACTAATGTGTTAAACAGCTACTCCATTGCAGCTTGTGGTTGATGTTGGATCATTTTGTCAACGTTAACCATTTTATTCAGGGGGGTGATTTTAGGGGGCTGCTGTATCAGTCGGTCTGTAATATAGAGGATGGGACCGTAAAACTGCAGTGTTTTTCTGGCGTTCACCCCAGGAAGTGGCAGTTGATGAAGGACTTCTGCCTTCCCCCTTTCTTGGCAGTGCTCATTGCAGTTCGTACTGTGGGGGTATGTAATGCGAATGTGAATGCGAGTAAGATGGTGGCTAGTATTCAATAAAAATGTCCTTTGACTAAGTTAAAAGCAAGTTATTTTTTTCTTCTCAGCCTTAGTGATTGCTGAACTCGCCAAACTATCTTAACATAACGAATTCGTGAAGAAAACGGATAGTTCTCTCATTTACTCATAAGTCAAATTTGTGATCGAGTGTTTGTTGAATACAGGCAAGTGTGTGTTAACCGCTTTGTAGCCATAAATTTTGTTGATCAGAGAACATGCCAGCCCAAAGTCATAGAAGTGAGGTTACTCAGATCAAGCCAAAAATAATCTCCTCTTAGGTAAAGTCACCGGTAAGAATGGGGTGGTAGTGGCCATTATTCATATGTACGTTATATATTCTAATAGTAGCAGCCAGTGATTCTGTGCCGTCTTGAACGAAGCAATGGCAATATTCAATTGGGACTGGATCAAATTTTACGCATTTTATTCTCTCGTACGAAAATAAAATTTTACTTGTATGGCACTTCTTTTAGAGACATTGTCATAGTGACTATTTAGAGAAAGAAACGGTACATTTTGAAGGACTGACCCTGAAACGCCAAAAACAGCAAGTGGGGGGGAAAAAAAATTCCAGAAACGAAACGATGAGAAGACTCGGAATTGAACCCAGCTATAGAGGAAGCAGCCCTTCCTTCGCTGACAGGTCGGGTATCGATAGTCAAAGATCTGCGTACCAACCGTATTTACTCTATGGTTGGCATCTTGCATATGAGTGTTGTAGTTTCACTGGCAACCAACTATTACCATAGACTGTATAAAAATAGTCATCTTTGAAATAGTATTACTGACCTGTTTTTGCCTAGTTCCGAGATTAGCACAATAGAAGCCGCTATTCAGCTCGCCACTGTGGTCATATCCCACTTGTGAAATTCACAGAAGAAGACTTTCCAGCAGGTGTTTCCGGTTCCGGGTACTGTGTGTTTTTAGGAGAACGATATGGCCGTACGGTTGCTGCGGACTTGGCCCGCATTGTCCCAGATTCGCCTGGGGTCTGTGGGCCCGGCTCGGTTCGTGTCTCAAACACCATCCTCGGGTGCTGCTGGCACCACAACGGTATCAGACCTACAGCCCGCCCACGTCAAGGACAGCCATGGACACGCAGAGGTCAGCGTCTACGAGAAGGTGAGTCGGGCCAGAACCACTCCAGTTGTAGTAACGTCTGGTTGCTAGTTGACGACAACTGCAGTTGGTTAAAGCCACATTGATATAATTGGAAGTTTCATGTATCACTAGTGCTGTTAGATGTGGCTAGCGTTAATTCTAAGGGAGGAAAAAACGTTAGCTACTGTAGCTCATGGGCTATATCGGTGTCCTATACATTCACCCGCTGTCAGAAAACATAACATGGTGTGCAGGTCTGATGATGTGTAGCAAGTTGAATATTGTAACGACAGGCCGGTGATAAGTCATTCATTTTGCATAGCCAGCCTGCTTGTGTAAACGCAGTCGGACTATTACATTTTTAAAAACAAGATATCTGACTTCTAGCTACATTTTTGAGACTAGTGAGTAATCCGGGTTGAATGATCCGTGCGTTGTAGTTAACCTACTTCTTAACGTCAATGAGTTTCTGAGAGAGAAATCTTCCTATATGAAGATGCTGTGGGAATGAACTTGGGGGGGGAAATCTATTTTCATGCCTGGCGGTGTCATATATAATGTGCTGACTACTTTGCAAGTGGCTTTCTACTTTTTATAATCTCAGCAAGTACAGAGGAAGATTCTGTCGGCTACCATTCTTTCTTTTTTCTCTCTTGGGTACCGAATCAAACATTTTAAGTCTATCTATTCACTCAGCGTGGTTTATAAATTGCGTTTAATGTTCGTTTTGGACATGTCTCTGTGTTTGCTTTGAATTTTTAAATGGCAGCTCATTTGCCGTTACTTACAGCGAAGCGAATCTGTGAAGAACCACACGAGTGCCCTGTCAAATATGATTTGAATGGCTAATTGATTTCCGAGTCCTGGTTCTTCCGACTCCCTTTGCAGAATCCAGACTACCATGGCTTCTCCCAGGACCCCCATGCGGACCAGTGGAACATGCGGTTGGCCTTCTTTTGTGGCGTCTCGGTGGCCATTGTTATTGGGGGCACATTCATCCACTATCTACCTGACCCCGGGTAAGGATGGCCACACACTGGAGCTAAATTAAAGATTCAGCAGTTTATTCACTATACCCATGGCAACCATATCCACGGCAACATGTACACATCACTTACACTGTCCACATTAACATGCACAGCTGCATAGCTATCTAAGCAACTGAAGTTACATGCTGAGGTGTACAGTGTCTGTGTATGTTTGTATCTTCATGTGTGCATGTTAAAACCTGTATACTGTACAATCATACCCAAATTAGAGTATCAGAACACAGTCTGCCTTTGTAGCTTATTGAATATTTAAATGATCTGTCATCTATGCTTTTTATTAGTATTTATATTATTATTGTTAAATGTTATTTTGTTGTCATTGTCCTTGTTTTTTTCTGCCCTCTTAATGTGTTGTTCATAGTACTGTCTGTATTTTGTGTTGGCCTGTGTAATAGTATGTTTATCTATTCCGATTCAAAACCAGTTGGCCAAAATGGAATGAAAGATTTTTTTGAATATTGTTTAATTGAGTAAGGCCTAAACTTTGTGTATATTGTGTGAGCAAGACACCCTGAAATGATTCATCAGAGTTTGTCAGGACACCTTCAACATACCAGAGTTATAAACATGTTATCTTTTATTTGAATTAATTTATCTTTCTCTATTTGATGCAGTGATTGTACTTGAAGTAGTGATTAAATATTTATGTATATATAGAGCACTCAAGCTGGAGACATTTCCATTGTACTTTATTAAATTGAATGTTTGCTCTTTTAGCCAAAATGAAGTGTTAAAACCCAGTCTCTTCTCTGTCACTAGTATGAGGCAGTGGGCCCGGAGGGAAGCAGAGAGGTTGATCAAACAGCGAGAGGCAGAAGGCCTTCCCCTCATAGACGAGAACTACTATGACCCCAGCAAGATCACACTGCCATCTGCTGGAGGAGAGGAGTAACTTCAAGATTCCAAGTTCATAAAGTAGTGACCGGATGATTGGGCGAGTCTTTTTGTTGGTAACCTATTGTTTGATGTCATGTAAACAAAAATTAAACTATAAATATTGATCCATCCCACTTTCTTCATTCATGTGAGTGCTGATAATTATACGCAAACATTATTAGTCATCTTAAAGATGAGAGATGGCTCACTTTTCATTGTTGATGTCACCACTTAATGAAGATAAGTTTTCTATTACATGGCCAAAGCCCTTACTGTTATGCTGTCTACTAAAGACTGTTGTAAACTGCATAGTCTACTCCTGGCGTCCATTTTCTTAACCAGGGCTGTGCAACCCTTTGCATGGAGATATACTGTTCTGTAGGTTTTCATTTCAACCATAATTTGGCACACCTGCTTCTGACTAATTAGCAGTTCAACAAGATCTCTAGCTCTTGAATGAGGCATGCTTTGTTAGGATTGGAGTGAAAACCTGCAGGACAGCACCTCCCCAGGAACAGGGTTGGGCAGCCCTATTCTAAATCCATATTACCCTCCCCAATTTGGAATCGCCAGTTTCGGGCTTGTAAGGTACAGCCATGTAAGCAGCATCCTCCTTAAGGGGCACTGCACACAAAGCGTTCAAATTTTTCTAATGCTCTACCCTGAATGGCAGTTAAGATTTTATATCCTACAGGCTGAGCCACAATAAAATAAGACCATGCAACAGAGCACTGGTGCCAGCTGGCAGAGAAGCGCATCTTTCACTGGTGACAGCTGATAGGCTGTCGGTCCCTGCCATGTCACTGGGAGGAATGAATGACCCGTCCCGAGGACTCCAGACCAAAGCTGCCCCGTACCTGGCAGGACACGGCTCACTTTGGCCCAGTTACAGACCCTGTGAATGACGAAGCCTCGACTCAAACTGCCTGATTTGAGGGTGTTTTTTTCCCCCGCATTGAAAGTTGCAGACTTATCTTACTTACTGAATGTATAAAACATCTGATTTCTTTATGCCGTTACGCAGGCATTATTTAAGAGTATTCAGATCTGTCAGTGAGACGTTGTTCCTTCCTGCATGCCTGTGTGGCTAAAACTAATACAGTACATTTTTGGAAAAACCCCACCAGTCTCTCACCAGCCATAACGCATGAAAAATATGCCACATTCATGCAAGTGTCTGGGCACACTCATTTACAGCAAGTTGTGTATGGAGGACAATACCGGTCCTGTTTGCAGCTCAGAAATGGTGGTTTTTTAGGACACCGTTTGGTTCAGGTGTATAAAATTATTTTAATACTGGTTAGTCTTCTCTCTTTTTTTTAGTTATTTGTCTATTTTTTTGGTTTTACTTTTGATAGGATGTATTGGATTGGTGGCATGAATGTGAAGTGCTTGTCCAAGCTGGACATCATTCTGAAAGTGTCCTCCAAAATTATAGGGGTTAGGCTCCCTAACCTTGCATCTCTGCACTAAGTCTATACTACACTATTACCATCTTTACCGCTAAGTCAGATGTTCCCAAGCCAAATCTGCTTTTATTGTAAAAACAACTCCCCTACAAGTGGACCTAACTGCTTATTATGCTCTCGTGGTACTTCTTAAATTTTTCATTTATTCATGTTTATTTAGTCTCAATTTTTACTCTTGAACATCTTGTTTATTGTGCTATTGGTCTCTTGAATGTGTCGTATACTTCTGTAAGACCCATTATTCGAAAGTACAGACCAAATTGTCAGGTGAGAGCCAACTGCTTTATTAAACTAAATGAAATAATCTGATATTGATTGATATACAGGTGTAGACAGCACTGGTAAAACAAGGGTTTTCACTATATTTTAAAATACATTTCTTGCTTTTATACCAATTTTGGATTTTTCAGCCCTGGTCAATGGCGACCTACTGTTTTTACTGGTGATCTTGTAATAAGATCTATGCAATAATCTGGTTTGACTGAACTGTTTACTCACTGTAAACTGGTCAGGATGTGCCCTGTCTGTCCTGCTATCAGCTACAATTTATTTGTGAATAATCTAGAGTTAGAAGTGAGTGCTTGACAGTAAAAACACACTTCTTAACATCATCGGAGCCCTTTCAAAATAATAGATTAAACCAGAGTTGGAACTAAAATAAACACCGCGCAAGGAACTAGTCTTTTATTTTTCCGTGATATAAAGACGATTCAGTCTCCGGTCTAGCTCTTTGATTGGACGGTATGGGCACAGCTTGGGCGTCATACTTCCGCCTATCATTGTAGTATATCCGTGAAAACTGAGTTGTGACTCGATCCTTTAAGCGATTGAGTAACGTCCCTGCTATTCATACCATGCAGGTTTGCTATTGGACGAATGTGACTGGAATAGGCGGGTGTTATCTGCGTGGCAGTGTCGAAGGGGGCGGGGCGTTAGGGTCGGACAGGAAAAGAGAAGGAAAGCGAAGACACCCGAGAGAGACATAAACGGTAAATAAGTCTGATTTTTGTACAATTTCATCTACTGTTTTTCCATGATAATAGAACTATACAAGTTTGCTATATCCCAGATTGACTTATATGCGAAAAGTACTTCCCATAACGAAGACACCAAACGAACAAGGTTATAAGTACTTAGCTAGCAAGCGAGCGGTAACGAGTATCGAGCTATTTGATGACGGAAATGGACGAACAACAAGTGAAAAACTCCTTGCTGGCATGTAGTTAATACACGCAATTAAGTTACGTTCAGCTACATTTGACTTTGAATTTAATTTTTTTCGAACTTAAAAATACTAAATATTCTAAGGGCATGTGTGGCTAGCTTGATACATAAACTAAAGGATAACGGGATGGTGTCATTGGGTGTCGCCTCTTGCCTTCAAAAAAAAAAAAACTTGAGCTTTGATATTTGTTAGCTAGATGGCTAGCTAGTTAGCTTGCCTAGAAAGTCAGTCGACAACCTGATGCAATTCAACTTTGAAAATGGAAACTGAATACTGGATTGCTATGTAGTCAATTAACTGCCTGTCCCCGATGGCAACATTGATTTGGTGTAGGCTACTTGGAAGATACCGCAGCTTGCAAACCAGCTAGCTAACATTAAAGTTATTCACCCACAATGTCACACTCGGACAAGACTGAATAAAGGGCTAGTCGGCTCACCAAGTTAGTCGGTCATGGGTCATGTTTTCTGGGTCGCTGGTCGGCTATCCTAAATAGCTAGCTACATCTAACTGGGATACCGGCAATTAGCTAGGTAGTTGCTTAGCAGCTAGCGTCACCTGTTGGGTCGAAGCTGTTTATCTAACTCTACAGGAGTTTAGAAATGACAAACATTGTTGGCCAGTATAACCGTAGTTGACGTTGAAACGTTAAGGTAATTTCTGTTCGTAGTAACTGTCATAAGACGTGTGCAGACAAGCAAGCAATCAAGGCTTATCAGTGTATTAAGTTCTAGCCTATCTGCTAACTAGCTAGCTACGTGGCGTAGCATGCTGGCTAGCGTTAGCATTAGATAAATTGGTAGCTAGCTAGGCAAGCTACCTTTAAATAGTATTCTGGTTTAACACACTAAAAGTTGCTTCTTATTCTGTTTTAACGACGGAATACAGCCATGTATCATTTTCGTGCATCGCTGTGAACAAATATGTTGCTATATTACTAGTTTTTAAATGGTTCTAGACATTTGGGTGCGGTGCTTGGGCCCTGCCCAAGGTCCAGCGTTGTGCTGAAACGGGCCTAACCTTGCCATAGCTCGCGGATTAAAAACGTTTATTGTTAACTTGCTCGCTGTGTAAGAAGCGAACACAAAAAGAAGGAACGTTTTTATGTCCAGTTAGCTGGTCAAAAGAATAACTACACGTGTTTTATTCATTGCGAGCAGATAAATAGATGCTCGCTATTCTTTCGGTTCGCTCGCCTCTGCGCGGAAGAACCCGCTTTCCGGTCAGGCCTAACTTCCGTATCTCTACGGAAAAACAGCGAGAATGACAAGTAGCGATGTCTCTGTGTTCGCTTTTTCTGGCAAACTGAACGGACTACCATTATAGAATCACGACGGCCGCTACGCCCCATAAACAAGACATTTACAGTAACATTCCATGCCTATTCTTTGAATGCAATCAACCTCCACTTGCATCTCATAAAACTGTTTTAAACCACGACTCATTTAAAGGTAATTTCTTCAATGAACCCAAGTCAGCTTTTCAGGTATACAGGTAAGGTAAATCAAAAAGACCACCAATACGTGAATAGAATGTTCTTAACTTAACTAATGCCGATTTAACACTCAATACTGGTAACTGAAAGCAGTCGAGTTCTCGAACACTGGCTTAGACTTTTGAAAAAAGATTCCAAAAAACTTATTCTTCAAACGGTTAAAGGTAATTTCTTAAAGAAACTAGGTAAGTAAAGTAAATCAATTTAGTTTAGCCTTTGTTCCTTTTACAGATGAATAGCAGGTACGTATTTCATGTACTCTCTCAAAATCATTAAAGGGATAGTTGCTGAGCTATTATGTGATAAATTGGGGTATGTGATAAATGTGGGGCTCAAGCCTTCCTGCCTCGAGTATGCTGTACGTAGCTCACTCTTTTAGCTGTTAGCTTTGTTAGCCAAATAACATTTACTGGGAGCTGAGAATCACCCCCTGACAACTGGCAGCTATTTAACAAAGACATTATTAATAAATCAAACATAAAGGATAATTTGTTTTTTGTTTTTCCAACCTGGGTCTTATTTTCATTATATTTTCCAGCATTCCTTTCAGTTTGGATAGTATTTATACACCTGCTTCCTTGTCAAAGTTTATTTGGTTTTTTTGCAGTTTTTTTACCGCCCATGTCAGTAGCTTGTTAGAGGTTCAGTACACCTCATACAAGTCTAGTTTTTTTTAAAACTTGGTTTATTCTAATTATTTTTACTTGTAAACCTTTTATTTGGAAGTAAAAAAGAATGTCCAATTATAAGTTTTTTCACCAGTTTACGAGTAAAAATAATTCCTTTTCAACTTGAATTCTGTAAGTAAATATGGGCGGTCATTAAAGTGAAAAGACTCAACCACATGAGAGCGTATCTATAATTTCCAGGTCCTTTGTATCCAGGACCCTGTATTCCCAAGGCCCTGTGTATCCAGGTCCCTATATTCCCTAGTTCCTATGGTCCCAGGTCCCTGCATTCCCTAGTTCCTATGTATCCAGGACCCTATATTCCCTAGTTCCTGTGGTCCCAGGTCCCTACATTCCCTAGTTCCTATGTATTCAGGACCCTATATTACCAAGGTCCTGTCTATCCAGGACCCTATATTCCCTAGTTCCTATGTATCCAAGACCCTATATTCCCTAGTTCCTGTGGTCCCAGGTCCCTACATTCCCTAGTTCCTATGTATCCAGGACCCTGTATTACCAAGGTCCTGTCTATCCAGGACCCTACATTCCCTAGTTCCTGTGTATCCAGGACCCTATATTCCCTAGTTCCTGTGTATCCAGGTCCCTATATTCCCTAGTTCCTATGGTCCCAGGTCCCTGCATTCCCTAGTTCCTATGTATCCAGGACCCTATATTCCCTAGTTCCTGTGGTCCCAGGTCCCTATATTCCCTAGTTCCTATGTATCCAGGACCCTATATTACCAAGGTCCTGTCTATCCAGGACCCTATATTCCCTAGTTCCTATGTATCCAGGTACCTATATTCCCTGGTTCCTATGGTCCCAGGTACCAACATTCCCTAGTTCCTGTGTATCCAGGTCCCTATATTCCCTAGTTCCTGTGGTCCCAGGTCCCTACATTCCCTAGTTCCTATGTATCCAGGACCCTATATTACCAAGGTCCTGTCTATCCAGGACCCTATATTCCCCAGTTCCTGTGTATCCAGGTCCCTATATTCCCTAGTTCCTATGTATCCAGGTCCCTATATTCCCTAGTTCCTATGGTCCCAGGTCCCTACATTCCCTAGTTCCTATGTATCCAGGACCCTATATTCCCTAGTTCCTGTCTATCCAGGACCCTATATTCCCTAGTTCCTGTGTATCCAGGTCCCTATATTCCCTAGTTCCTGTGTATCCAGGTCCCTATATTCCCTAGTTCCTGTGTATCCAGGTCCCTATATTCCCTAGTTCCTGTGTTCCCAGGGCCCTATATTCCCTCAATGTAATTGTTTTCTGAAAACAGGCCCATGTCCCCTCAATCCTATGTTCCTTCAACATCAAATTAATAATAATGTCCACACCTCTGGTATATTAACAAAAACACATTGCATGTTCAGTAATTAATATCTGAAATGGTGGTTATGGACAAGTTGTTTCCAAAGATTCTCTCTTATTCAAACACACTTGTCATACATTACAGTGAACAAGAATAAAAATCTATGCAGTTATAAGTGATGGGTTTAAATGGGTTTTTACTAGTTTTTTTTTTTTTTTTTTAACTTTTCAACTATCAATTATAATGTAATTATGTAGATGACCATGTTTTATGGAAAGATAACTTTTTTAATATGCAGCATTAACAACCTTAGTATGAATATTTCAAACCATAAGCAGTTGGGTTTAGCACTGGAATGAACATTTGCCACATACATAACGTGAAACATTAGGAACGTACATAACATTAGCTCCCTTAAGCCAGTAAGAACCACCCACTGTACTTCCATTTCACTTTCTCCATCTTTGTGGACTACTAGGCTGGCTATGCTGATGGCTACATCTATTTATCTTATAAACTGTGAAGCGTCCCATCCATCTCTGCTTCAGCACTGTCCTCTGCACTGTCCACACTCTTAACATCAGGTGACTCGTTAAATGGCTCCATCAGTGTTCTCTGACTGAACTTATTAAATCACCACCTATTAGAACCAATAGATGGAAATGATGGAAGATGCTAGGAAAATAAGACCCAGGTTGATGAAATTATCCTTTAAAATAAACATTTTGTTAATTTGCTTGCATAAATGCAAATCGTTTATAATCAAAATGTGCCAATATAGCCACACAGACAGTATCATTAATTTTGGACCCCTTGTCTTATCAACGGAAAAGATAGTTGCATAGCTACTCTTGCTGAAGGCACTTATGGCAGTGGCACATTCTCTGGGTTGCCTGGCAACAAGTGCATCACCAGTTTTCCTTTACCCTTTTCCCTCCTCTCACTCTCAGCTGATACACCTTCAGCAAGTTGCATTTCCTCTCTTTCTGCTCTCGACCTTGTCCTCTCAATCTCCATAAGTTCTTCCACATATTCTGGTTCAAAGTCATGGAACCCTCAGTGTCAGTTGAAAATGACAGTCTTCATCACTATAGTCATTACTACTTTGAGACTTCTTTCAACACTGTTCACAAAAATTGGATCACTCGCTAGCTGGTCTGTGTCAACTGTCAACTTTGTTAACAAATACACTACATTTCCGAAAGTATGTGGACACCCCTTCTAATTAGCGGTTTTGGGTATTTCAGCCGCACCCATTGCTAACAGGTGCATAAAATCAAACATACAGCTGTGCAATCTCCATAGACAAACATTGACAGTAGAATGGGTCGTACTGAAGAGCTCAGTGACTTTTAACATGGCACTGTCATAGGATGCTACCTTTCCAAAAAGTCAGTTCATCAAATTTCTTCCCTGTTAGTCATCTGTAAGTGCTGTTATTGTGAAGTGGAAATGTATTGGAGCCACAGCAGCTCGGCCACGAAGCAGTAGGCCACACAAGCTCACAGAGCGGGACCGCCGAGTGCTGAAGCGTGTAGCGCGTAAAAATCATCTGTCCTCTGCTTCAACCCTCACAGTTCCAGACTGCCCCTGGAAACAATGTCAGCATAAGAACTGTTCATCCAGAGCTTTATGAAACGTGTTTCCATGGCCAAGCAGCCAAGTACACAAGCCTAAGATCACCATGCGCAATGCCAAGTGTCGGCTGTAGTGGTGTAAAGCACACCGCCATTGGACTCTGGAGCAGGAGAAACACGTTCTCTGGGGTGATGAATCACACTTCACTATCTGTCATTCTGACAGGCGAATCTGGGTTTCGCAGAGTGCATAGTGCCAGCTGTAAGGTTTGGTGGAGAAGGAATAATGGTCTGGTGCCATTTTTAATGGTTTGGGCTAGGCCCCTTAATTCCAGTGAAGAGAAATCTTAATGCTACAGCATACAATGACATTCTAGAGAATTGTGCACTTCCAAATTTGTGACAGCAGTTTGGGGAAGGCCCTTTCCTGTTTCTGCATGAATAAAGCAAGGTCCATAAAGAAATGTTTTTTTCCCTGAGTTTGGTGGGGAAGAACTTGACTGGCCTGCACAGCACCCTGACCTCTACCCCATCAGACACCTTTAAGATGAACTGGAATGCCGACTGCAAGCCAGGCCTAACACCCTACATCCTACACCCCAACCTCACTAATGCTCTTGTGGCTGAATGGAAGCAAATCCCTGCAGCCATGTTCCAAAATCTACTGGAAAGCTTTCCCAGAAGAGTGGAGGCTGTTACAGCAGCAACGCGAGGGTCCAACTCCATATTAATGGCTATGGTTTTGGAATGCAATGTTCAGCAAGTACATGTGGGTGTGATGTTCAGGTGTCCACATACTTTTGGAAATGCAGTGTATGATGTTACAGACCAGTGGCAAGCAACTGCTCACATGATCAGCTGTCGTGCACCAGGAGTAGCCACGCCCACCCCTCCCCGCACAGAAAAGACCGCCATGTCCTGAACACATTTTAGAACAACAAATACAGGTAAAAGTGTGTATACTGTGATTGCCAGTGCATCATAGATATGCCTTAGCATAGTTATTTTGTATTTAGCTACATTCTAAATGTAGCTAAATGCAGGGAGACGACGCCTTCGAGTTGACGGTGGCAGTGAAGCCAGTCACCACCTAAGCCCTATTTTGACCCGGGAAAAACCCTGAGAGAGGGTATCAGATGGTCCTTCTCCGTGAACTCAATGGTCCATCTGTTATCACACTGAAGAAGTGTAGCGAGTTAGAGTAGATTCATGTGTGAATGCACTGTACACTTGAAATGACTACTGTTTTCTCCCAACCGACAATAAGTAACCGACAACAGAAGGGCAAACATCAGTAATTTTAATCATGCAAACACATGTTGCATAATGTAGAAATAGAAAATAGTACCATTTGCAAATGCTGTCAAACCTTTAAGGAATTATAAAATGCCGGTGACCAAGTCAGAAATGTTGTTAGCCCAGATATCTGATGTGTGATAGCGTATCAAGCAGCCATTTTGAAAGCACAAAATTGATGCTGTTCGTTTTTCTACATTTTAGTTGATAATTATATTTGTTATTTTTCTATGCGAAATGTGTTGACTAGAAGTAGTACTGTTTCTCTAAAACTATTAATGTTTATTCAATCTTTGACCAAAGCTGAAAAAAATGGGGGAAAAAAAATATCGGCAGATAATATCAGTTATCAAAGCTTTTATCTCTTAGTAATGGGTGTCAGTATAGGCAAAAACATGTATACGTCAGGGATACGTTGTGCTTTTAGAGCACAATGTCCCTGGTGGCGTTAATGTCTAATGTGAAACGGTAGACCGCGCAAACCGCTCTCTGTATAACCATGATCCTGCAGTCTCACAAATGCTGACTCACGGACTCTGACTTGGTGAACTGATGTGAAATAGAGTATGCGTTTCTGTCTAAGAGGGAGGAGACGCATAGTTTTTACTGGTTACATCATCTGAAATGGAATACTGAGGAATATTTTTCAGAAGGCATTTTACTTAAGTAAGAATTTTTTTGATGTGACACTTACTAAAATGGCTGCCACCACAAGTACAGGTGTGGTCATGATCCCTGTGTCTGTCTGGCACTTAGAGTGTATTATATATAGAGACAGCGACTCCAGCAGAAACCTATGGGGAGCACATCAGAACCAGGAAGTACCGTTATTTCGCTCAACAGACGTGCTCAGTTGTGTCCTTGGTCACGTGCCGACATCACGTGTACAACAAGGATAGCGCAGACATTGTCTCAAATAAATAATAAATAAAAAATGAATATCTTTGTCTTTGTGGTAGGAAAAAAATATTTTACCTCAGAAAAATAATACGTGATTTTTCTTCCTAATATAATGCGTGGAGTTAACATCAGTATTGGAGTGGAAGTATTGTATTTTTGCTGTCAAAAATTAATGGAGCCCAATGGGGAAACTTGCTTTTTGAGTGAAAATCACAGATATCAGCAGAGGGCGATGTTACTTCCAGTGCTGAGGTTGAGAACCGAAAGTTGGCCCCTTGGTCTGGCATTGTAGCATTATACAAAATCAGAATCATTATACAATATCAGAATGTCAGTATATAAGTGGAAAGTCACACATTTTAAAACGGAGAAAATAGCCACTGGTGATGAATGGGGTGCAGTTTATGGGGAGTAGCATGTTGTACTCTGCTGACGCTCTGCACCACAGGTGCCCCGTCTCGCACTCGCTCGTGAGACCGTGTCTGCCGTCCACAGTGTACACTCTGCGCCGTACCACAGGAGAGCTAGCGCCCAGTCGGGCTGCACAATGTATCAAATCGGCATTAATGAGGCATTATAGGCAATCTTTCGTCTTTTTTAATTCATTTTTAAAAAATCATATCTGATGCGCTAGTAAACAACCAAAATTGAGAGGCCACATAAAATGTTTCCACAAAAAAACCGGTGTCGATAAGACAGCCAATCAGCAGCAAGGTCACACAGCTTCTATGCGATCATCTTTATTACTGCATGCACTAATCTATGACTGCATTTCATCCAGAGCATTAAATATGAAGAAAATAGACATGAATGTTGAAATGGTAAGCTGTTTACTGCTGTTTGTGTGGACTCAAGCAGAAGCTGTTTGTGTGTGTGTGTGTGTGTGTGTATTACTCTGTTTGTGAGGATTTTGAAAGCTGCTGTGTGTGTGTGTTACTGTGATAGGACTGATAGAGCAACTCTGTGTTTGTGTTTGTGCTGCAGATGGCTGCCATCCGTAAGAAGCTGGTGATCGTAGGGGATGGAGCATGCGGGAAGACGTGTCTGCTCATCGTCTTCAGTAAAGACCAGTTTCCCGAGGTCTACGTCCCCACAGTGTTCGAGAACTATGTTGCCGACATTGAGGTCGACTGCAAGCAGGTGAGGTTTTCTGAGGGGAGGATTTAGCAGGATTTTCTTGACCAATCACAGAACCCCCCTTTGAAACAGTTGTTTTCCCATCCTGCAGGTGGAGCTGGCGCTGTGGGACACAGCTGGGCAGGAGGACTATGACAGGCTCCGCCCCTTATCTTATCCCGATACCGACGTCATCCTCATGTGCTTCTCCATAGACAGTCCTGACAGTTTGGGTGAGACTTTGTCATCTTGTAGAGCCCGAACTGAGTGTGTGCTCCAGTGTATGTTCACTGGGACCTGTGTGTGTGTATGTGGGTGGGGGGTTGGTAGTGTTTATTTTTTGTGTTTTTATGGATGTTCGGGCGTTTGTTAATAAGGTGGTTTGTATGTCTCTCCCTGTGTGACAGAAAACATTCCTGAGAAGTGGACGCCAGAGGTAAAGCACTTCTGCCCAAACGTTCCCATAATCCTCGTGGGCAACAAGAAGGACCTACGCAACGATGAGCACACACGCCGGGAACTAGCCAAGATGAAACAGGTATGCACATACTATACATGCACGCATAGCTGCCTACACACACACACATGCACACACACATAGTGAGGTCACCATCTGACACACCCACCCCACCCCCAACAGGAGCCAGTGAAGCCTGAGGAGGGGCGGGAGATGGCCAACCGAATCAACGCCTTCGGCTACCTGGAGTGCTCGGCCAAAACCAAGGACGGAGTGAGGGAGGTGTTTGAGATGGCCACTAGAGCGGCGCTGCAGGCCAAGAAACGGGGCAAGAAGAGTGCCTGCCTCCTGCTATAGAGGTCCAAGGAAAGAATGGGAGTGGGGGGGGGGGGGGTGTAACCATACCCAGGAAGGGAGGGGCATTGTGGCCTCTGGGTTCCTGGGGAGGCGGGTGGGCTGGGTGTGGGGTGCAGGGTGGGGCATGGAAGCAGGGGGCAGGAGGAGAGATTCTAACCAGGCCAAAGGAGATGGAGGGGAAGATGGAGGGAATACCATTGTCGATTCCACACCTATAAGAGCAGGGATCACTTGGGGGGGCAGGGTGGGGTACAGGAGAGTGGGGGGTGAACAGGCTGGTCTTTCAGGGGTTTTGGTTTTTTTTTTTTTTAGAGATTATTTAGTACATGCTCGTTCCGGAAGGTTCTCTGGGTTTTGACGAATAGGGTGGAGATTAACACTCCACACCAGAAGCATGCTCACCATTTCCCCTCAGTGAGACATGGCTCGTCTGTCTTTTGTTGTTTGAGTCTGCATATGGCCGTGTGACTGTGCGCATCACTTCCTGTGTGCAAGTTCTCCACTGTATGTGTGACATGGGCAGACCCCCCCCCCCCCCAAAAAAAAAAACCTGTAAGTGAGATCTTTGGACAGAAAGACAAGTTTAATATTCCATTAAAACCAACCAGCTGCTTTTGATTTATTTAAATACGTACAACTGTTTTTAAAAAATGTTTTACTTTAAATATGACATTCACATTAAAACACAACAAAAATATAAAGCCAATGCTTATGCAGTTTTTCTGAGTTATATGCCGGTTTGTGTAGATGTTTGAAAATAAATGAGTCATATAGCTTTGTTTGATCACTTGCTCTGATTTTCAGTGAAATGTAGAGATGAATTTGATCAGGATGAATTCCTCTTGCAGCACACCAGTGGGTATGCAGTCAGGTGATGGAAAGTGGTATTATTTAGTATTTGATTCTATAAACGGGTTTTCAGATTAAGTACTTGGGTTTGTTGTGCCAGGGTGGTTACGGGGAGTGTGTGATAAGCTGCCGTCTCACTCTTCCCAGATAAACAAGTCAGTTATTCCCTCCATCTTTCACTCCATTTACCCCCTCCTTTTTTGTCTTTTTTTATTATTATTGTGGTTGTTTCCCCTTTACGGCTCCTGTATTGTATATTTTATTCAGTGTGAAACTCTACTGGCTCATCCTTGTGTCTCTCGCCTCTTTTGCAAAGTCTGCAACTTTACCTTCAAAAGAAAAATGAAAAAAAGTATAAAAAGTAATAAAAAAAAAGAAAAAGAGCAAACAACTAAATATTATACTATTAACTTTTTAAGACCTTGCATTTGATTGTTGTAAAAAAAAAAACGGAAGAAAAAAACTGAGCAACAGAAAATAAATCTTGGTGCAAATAACCTTTTGTACACACGCATCCTGGAATTTCCTCAGTCTGCTTTTAAACGTACTTTAAGAAAAATAAATTGTTTTTAGGGTAACCCTGCTTGTGTCATTTCTTTTGTCTGAAGTCACTAGGCGTGGCGGTTATGCTGGTGTGATGGTGGCTCCACCCACTGCAGTGGTGAAGCGAGTCTAATGCTTACTTGCCTGACTTTTATTAAACTGACGTTACATATTTCATAAACATTAAACGTATTGCAATCTTTTGCAAGTGACTTTTGTCTGGCCATTTTAATGGTAGACCGGTGTCACTTCCCTGACAGGTGTAATACCACTGCTAGCGACATGCTTGCTCCTTTGACCGGTCGTTTTTCATGTTTTGTATTATTTCAGAGTTCAAGTTGATTCTCACAGTGGTATGACGTAGGTACATTTTCTCCAGCTCTGGATTCTGCTTCACAGGATATTTACAGTACATTACTGGGCGTGTAAATGGTGCCGTACGTCAGTAGTTCCCAATCCTTTAGTCCTTTCACTCCCTCTCTTACACCTTAAATATTTCACACATCCAGTGCCCACTACAGGCTGCCATGCAGTAGCAGTTCAACCCTTAGACGAGTAGGTTATTAGGACACTCTTGCCTGTAATGTAATGTAATGATTGTGACATCAGCATTAAAATGCTCAGTTAAAGACATTCAGTTAAATGTTTAGTTAAAAAGCTGAAAACAATTAGCCTTACACACTTTATTTCGCAGTGACAATTTTTACACATCAAAGGATGTATCAGCCAGACAAGGTTTGGTTTTATTTATGAAATATGAAAATGTGAAGAGCATCCTGAAAAGGGAAACAGAATTTCTTTTCTGGAACCCCAGAGTAGTGCAGTTTTTGAACCCTGCCTTAAATGACCCTCTCTCACACATGTAACATTCACACAGTGCAAACAGATGCACGCTTGTTGACCCCGCGTGGCTGTTCGTGTTGTTAGGGCCTGAACAGCCTTTGTGGCCACAAAGCAGTTTCAAGACATCGACACGGGTCGTCAGAACCACCACTCTTGTTTACGGACCCGGAAATTCCGCAGGGTCTTCCCAAGGAGTGGGACTGATCCAGTAATACGAACTTAATGATGAACCTGAAAAAGTTAAGTCCCTTAGTTGTGGGGAAGTCGGCAGTTAGTCGTGGGGGAAGTTGGCTGTTGGTCGTGGGGAAAGTGGGCTGCTGGTCGTGGGGGAAGTCGGCTGATGGTCGTGGAGGAAGTGGGCTACTGGTCGTGGAGGAAGTGGGCTACTGGTCGTGGGGAAAGTCGGCTGATGGTCGAGGGGGAACTCCACTGGGGGGGAAGTGGGCTGCTGGTCGTGGGGAAAGTCGGCGGCTGTTGCTAAAAACAATATACAGTCAGGTCCATAAGTATTTGTACAGTGACACAATTTTCATCATTTTGGCTCTGTACGCCATCACAATGGATTTGAAATGAAACAAAGATGTGATTTAAGTTTAGACTTTCAGCTTTAATTTAAGGGTTTTGTCAAAAATATTGAACAATGTAGGGATAACAACCATTTTTATAAATAGCCCCCCAATTTTAGGGGCTCAAAAGTAATTGGACAAACTAACAATCATAAATTAAATTGTCATTTTTAATACTTGGTTGCAAATCCTTTGCAGTCAATGACTGCCTGAAGCCTTGAACCCATAGACATCACCAGACGCTGGGTTTCTTCCCTGGTGATGCTCTGCCAGGCGTCTACTGCAGTCTTCAGTTCCTGCTCGTTCTTGGGGCGTTTTGCCTTCAGCAAGTGAAATGCATGCTCAATTGGATTCAGGTCAGGTGATTGACTTGGCCATTGCAGAACATTCCACTTCTTTGCCTTAAAAAAGTCTAGGGGTGCTTTCACAGTATGCTTCGGGTCATTGTCCCATCTGCACTGTGAAGCGCCGTCCGGTGAGTTTTGAAGCATTTGGCTGAATCTGAGCAGATAATATAGCCCTATACACTTCAGAATTCATCCTGCTGCTTTTGTCAGCAGTCACATCATCAATAAATACAAGGGAACCAGGTCCAGTGGAAGCCATGCATGCCCACGCCACAACACTACCTCCAACATGCTTCACAGATGAGGTGGCTTTGGATAATGAGCAGTTCCTTCCCTTCTCCATACTCTTCTCTTCCCATCATTCTGGTACAAGTTGACCTTTATCTCATCTGTCCATAGGATGTTGTTCCAGAACTGTACAGGCTTTTTTAGATGTTTTTTTTGGCAAACTCTAATCTGGTCTTCCTGTTTTTGAGGCTTACCAATGATTTACATTGTGTGGTAAACCCTCTGTATTTACTCTAGTGAAGAGCTCTCTTGATTGTTGACATTGACACAAATACACCTACCTCCTGGAGGGTGTTCTTGATCTGGCCAACTGTTGTGAAGGGGTTTTTCTTCACCAGGGAAAGTATTCTTCTGTCATCCACCACAGTTGTTTTCCATGGTCTTCCGGGCCTTTTGGTGTTCCTGAGCTCACCAGTGCGCTCTTTCTTTTTAAGAATGTACCACATAGTTGATTTGGTCACACCTAAACTTTTTGCTATCGCTCTGATGGGTTTTTTGTTTTTCTCAGTCTAATGATGGCTTGCTTCACCGACTGACAGCTCTTTGGACTTCATATTGAGAGTTAACAGCAACAGATTCCAAATACAAATGCCACACTTAAAATCAATTCTAGACCTTTTATCTGCTTACTTGTACATGAAATAATGAGGGAATAACGTACACCTGGCCATGGAACAGCTGAGCAGCCAATTGCCCAATTACCTTTGGTCCCTTAAAAAGGGGGGGGACCACATATAAAGTGCTGTAATTCCTATACCGTTCACCCGATTTGCATGTAAATACCTTCAATTTAAGGTCTGCACTTATTTGTTATCTAATTTATTTTAATTTATTAAATATAACATCAATATGCTGTGGTAAACAGCTAAAATAACAATTTTTCGGACGCAGCCTCGGTCATGTGCTCATCACACGACTGCCTGACGCCCGTATAACGGCACGTTGTGGCTTTCCTTACTCCGTTTGGACATAAGATGGCCGCCGCCCTGGAGTTCTCCTCTCGTCTGTAGCGGATTCCGCTGTCCTCTGCTGTCAGAGAGGTCTGTGCAGTCCCACCACAAACTCCTGGTAATACCGCTCTGCAACACATGGGGGCACCAGGGCAGTGACACACCATCCACTGTGCATCTGGGGTAGTGCCATACATGCAATTATGGAATAACAGTTTGTGAAATTGTGTGACATCATGCTCTGGTACTGACCAGAGTCTGGCTGTATGTAGGAGTTTCTGATCAGGAAGTCCAGAAGCACCATTGCGCTGTTGGGTTTGAAGTCCTCACTCACCAGCGCGTCCTTCGCCTGAAGAAGACACACCATGCACGTTGAGTGCTTGTAGCTGTGTCCAGTGTGTTGACCTGTGTTCAGTGCTTGTGGCTGTGTTCAGTGTGTTGACCTGTGTTCAGTGCTTGTGGCTGTGTCCAGCGTGTTGATCTGTGTTCAGTACGCATGGCTGTGTCCAGCGTGTTGACCTGTGTTTAGCACGCATGGCTGTGTCTAGCGTGTTGACCTGTGTTCAGTGCGTGTGGCTGTGTCCAGCGTGCTGACCTGTGTTCAGTGCGTGTGGCTGTGTCTAGCGTGTTGACCTGTGTTCAGTGCGTGTGGCTGTGTCCAGCGTGCTGACATGTGTTCAGTGCATGTGGCTGTGTCCAGCGTGTTGACCTGTGTTCAGTGTGTGTGGCTGTGTCCAGCGTGTTGACCTGTGTTCAGTGCGTGTGGCTGTGTCCAGCGTGTTGACCTGTGTTCAGTGCGTGTGGCTGTGTCCAGCGTGTTGACCTGTGTTCAGTGTGTGTGGCTGTGTCCAGCGTGTTGACCTGTGTTCAGTGCGTGTTCATGCGTGTTCAGCATGTGTTCAATGCGTGTTCAGCATTAACGTAACGCTGGAGGGGAGTTTGACCTGCTCTATGGGATACAGGAGGAAGTCCTGCACCTCGCCATCGCCGATCTGAGGCTTGAAGTGGACCGGCAGCTGCAGGTCAAACACAAACTGGCTCTCAGGAAACACGCCCTCTTCATCCTCATAGGTGTAGCTAAGAGATGAGGGCGGGGTTAGGAACACAGGGCGGGGCAGAGACAAACTGGCTATCAGGAATCACGCCCTCTTCATCCTCATAGGTGTAGCTAAGAGATGAGGGCGGGGTTAGGAACACAGGGCGGGGCAGAGACAAACTGGCTATCAGGAATCACGCCCTCTTCATCCTCATAGGTGTAGCTAAGAGATGAGGGTGGGGTTAGGAACACAGGGCAGGGCAGAGACAAACTGGCTATCAGGAATCACGCCCTCTTCATCCTCATAGGTGTAGCTAAGAGATGAGGGCGGGGTTAGGAACACAGGGCGGGGCAGAGACAAACTGGCTATCAGGAATCACGCCCTCTTCATCCTCATATGTGTAGCTAAGAGATGAGGGCGGGGTTAGGAACACAGGGCAGGGTTAGGAACACAGGGCGGGGCAGAGAAACTGGCTATCAGGAATCACGCCCTCTTCATCCTCATAGGTGTAGCTAAGAGATGAGGGCGGGGTTAGGAACACAGGGCGGAGCTGAGACAACATGCTGAGGGACACTAGCATGAGTACTTCTACATGAATGTTTGTTCTTCATCACAAGGGATCTTCAGCGAATTTACAGCATTACACTCTGCTGCAAGTACTTCTCAATCGTTCAGTAACCGAAAATGTTTCAGTCATGACAGCAGGAGGATGGAGGAGATGGCGAGGGAGTCACCTGATTGTCCCCACAGGTTGGGCAGTCTCAGCAATGCATTCTGGGATGCATGCTTCCTCTTGGCACTCTTTGATCAGGGTCTGCTTCACGCTGCTTCCTGCGGCCAACCCACCAGCTGCCTTTTCAGGAGAATCACCATCACTGTACAACTCACCCCTACTATCCCACATTCTAATCCTAACCCCTGCAGGAGAATCACCATCACTGTACAACTCACCCCGACTATCCCACATTCTAATCCTAACCCCTGCAGGAGAATCACCATCACTGTACAACTCACCCCTACTATCCCACATTCTAATCCTAACCCCTGCAGGAGAATCACCATCACTGTACAACCCACCCCTGCTATCCCACATTTTAACTCTAACCCCTTCAGGAGAATCACCACCACTGTACAACCCACCCCTACCATCCCACATTCTAACCCTAACCCTTTTGGGAGAATCACCATCACTGTACAAGTTCAACCCACCCCTACCATCCCACATTCTAACCCTAACCCTTTTGGGAGAATCACCATCGCTGTACAAGTTCAACTCACCCCTACCATCCCACATTCTAACCCTAACCCTTTTGGGAGAATCACCATCACTGTACTGGTTCAACTCACCCCTACCATCCCACATTCTAACCCTAACCCTTTTGGGAGAATCACCATCACTGTACAAGTTCAACTCACCCCTACCATCCCACATTCTAACCCTAACCCTTTTGGGAGAATCACCATCACTGTACTGGTTCAACTCACCCCTACCATCCCACATTCTAACCCTAACCCTTTTGGGAGAATCACCATCACTGTACAAGTTCAACTCACCCCTACCATCCCACATTCTAACCCTAACCCTTTTGGGAGAATCACCATCACTGTACAAGTTCAACTCACCCCTACCATCCCACATTCTAACCCTAACCCTTTTGGGAGAATCACCATCACTGTACTGGTTCAACTCACCCCTACCATCCCACATTCTAACCCTTAAGTCGGCAGTATACTTCGTAAGAAGTAGAACTTTTTGAGCAAAAAGGCGCAATGAGAACAACTGAAGAACAAAAGGATGCGGTGTTGTGTGTTCTCATGATGCAGTGTGCAATGGCCTCCAGGGAGAACTTTTAGAAAATGTCTTTCTTGTTCTCCAACCTCCCCCTCTCAGCTATTGGTCCAAATATCACATGGTTGGTTACGTCACGGTTGAGAGTTCAGAGGGCAGACTTCACATGCTAATGTACGGAGAGTCAACGCCAATCTCTCTTCTGTAGAGATAGGAATTCTGTGAGCTCCTGCATGTTTGATGAATGGTGCTACTCGTTTCAGCAAGTCATCAAGACGCCTAGCACACATTCGGAAATAAGAGAAAGTGGACCCCCTCGTCTAAACTCTGCATTTGCCGAATGTACAGACAAAACTCTCCATTCTCCGTCCTACTCTGAACGTACCATCTCCTTCGCCTTTTTTCTTCTTTTGCACAGCTAGATAAACTAAAGCCACTTTCAACACTTTAAACTTTTTGTTTTGTGTTGTGATCTCACGTAGCCCTTCTCTTTATACATCCATGGCGTAGCCACGAGACGGAGGTCTGGGCATGATTCCATCCCCGGTTAATAGCTACCTCGTAATTATTCACACCCCAGCGGCGTGGAGTGACTTTAAACGGTGCGGTGTTCTCACTGAGTACACTGACAACAGTGTTCGTGGACATGTTCGCTGGTGGTTCTCAATCCTGAAGTTCTTTCTTCTTACTGAGTATACTGCCAGCTTAACCCTTTCGGGAGAATCACCATCACTGTACAACTCACCCCTAAAATATGCCTGACTGACCCAAACACTTTCCTACAACATATGGCTTGCATATAGCACGTGGGTTATATGTAGTGTGTGTGGCATGCACAGTGTGTCTTGTACATGCAGCATGTGACTTGACCAGTATACTTTGTGTATATGTAGTATGTAGGGTGAACAGCGGTAACAGTGGTTCTCAGACCTTTTGGCAGTATGGACTGCATATCCCATCAAGAATGTGTCCAGTGAGCCAGTGAGAAAAGAAGTCAGCACACAAACCTTTCACCACAGAAATACCTACGAATGCATTAAGTCTCTCAAATAACACAGATCAAGTGTTCGCCAGGCAGAAGGTTATGCTATGTAAAAAAAAAAAAAAAAAAGTTATGTAAGTCGCTCTGGATAAGAGCGTCTGCTAAATGCCTGTAATGTAATGTAATGGGTAAACCAGGCTGGCAGTACCAGGTTGTCCAGTTTCCCAGGGTAGGTCTGTTTGGTGGGGGAGCGTCGTGCCAACCAAATGCTTAGCGCCCCATCCGCTCCTCGAGTATAACCATTCACATGGACACCGTAGCGCTTCACCCCAAAGAGGCCTGCAGATGGACAGACAGACAGACAGACGCACAGACACACACACACACAGAACACGCGCGCACACACACAACACGCGCACACGCAACACACGCCTTGTTAAATCTATGAAAGTTTCAGCCAGCTGTATGTGCATACAGCACATAAAAGAAGCTGTATTCAGGACTGGTTGTTGTTCTCTCCATACATACACACACACACACACACACACACACACACTGTACTCAGGACTTACTGGTTGCTGCTCTCTCCATACACAGTAATGGACTGTCACAGTATCTTGCCCTTACTTCATACTTCTGATGGAAAAAAGCACACAGAAATAATGATGCACTCTTCTTGTCTCACTGCATCGGACAGGTAAAAGGCATGTCTCACCTTCATCTCTCCACCCCTCAGACAGGTAAAAGGCATGTCTCACCTTCATCTCTCCACCCCTCAGACAGGTAAAAGGTATGTCTCACCTCCTCTCTCCACCCCTCAGACAGGTAAAAGGTATGTCTCACCTTCATCTCTCCACCCCTCAGACAGGTAAAAGGTATGTCTCACCTCCTCTCTCCACCCCTCAGACAGGTAAAAGGTATGTCTCACCTTCATCTCTCCACCCCTCAGACAGGTAAAAGGTAAGTCTCACCTCCTCTCTCCACCCCTCAGACAGGTAAAAGGTATGTCTCACCTCCTCTCTCCACCCCCCAGACAGGTAAAAGGTATGTCTCTCCTCCTCTCTCCACCCACTCAGACAGGTAAAAGGTATGTCTCACCTTCATCTCTCCACCCCTCAGACAGGTAAAAGGTAAGTCTCACCTCCTCTCTCCACCCCTCAGACAGGTAAAAGGTATGTCTCACCTCCTCTCTCCACCCCCCAGACAGGTAAAAGGTATGTCTCTCCTCCTCTCTCCACCCACTCAGACAGGTAAAAGGTATGTCTCACCTCCTCTCTCCACCCACTCAGACAGGTAAAAGGTATGTCTCACCTCCTCTCTCCACCCCTCAGACAGGTAAAAGGTATGCCTCACCTCCTCTCTCCACCCCTCAGACAGGTAAAAGGTATGTCTCACCTCCTCTCTCCATCCCTCAGACAGGTAAATGGTATGTCTCACCTTCATCTCTCCACCCCTCAGACAGGTAAAAGGTAAGTCTCACCTCCTCTCTCTACCCCTCAGACAGGTAAAAGGTATGCCTCACCTCCTCTCTCCACCCACTCAGACAGGTAAAAGGTATGTCTCACCTCCTCTCTCCACCATTCAGACAGGTAAAAGGTATGCCTCGCCTCCTCTCTCCACCCCTCAGACAGGTAAAAGGTATGTCTCACCTCCTCCCTCCACCCCCTCAGACAGGTAAAATGGTTCTCCTCCCTCAGTGCCTTGATGACATCATGCACAGCTTCAGACCTGCTGATGTAGGTGTCCAGGCTGGGGCACAGTGCTACAGCATCTGGCTGTGGCAAGGTGAATACTTGGGGAAACCTGCTCAGCACAGGCACCACAGTTGCAGGTATCCACCCCACCTGTACCCCGTCTACTTCAAACTTTAGACACTGTGCACGACTGGAACCTGCGCACACAAAACACACAAAAGGGAGAATCTGACAGCCAGGAATATGCTGAACCTCACAGAAACCCATTTCCGGACATGTGCTACGAAAGACTCCATAAACACCAGCTGTAGTATTCTACAGATCTATTTAAGCAACTAGTAGGCAATTCACTTTTCTACTCAGCACTGCACATACGTACAACAGAGCTGCGCTCTTTGGGAACAGTTATCGAAAATTTGAGGACGACCCGAAACCCTGTCCGATTCCACAACGTTTCCAGAAAGAGATGCACTGAACAGAGCATGTTGTTCTAGATGATAAAATAACCGACGGGTGTAAAATAGGTACACCTCGTCTCCAGTGTTATATGTCATGCAACATATGGGGGGCGATTGCATTATTTTTGAGTGACACCACATAGAAACTTGGGCCGACTAAAATGCGAGTCTGAAGAGAAACCATTTAAACGACATCTTGTTCGTCAGACCTGGGAGATTAAAGTTGTCCATTTTCCGAAGCAGCCGAAGCGCTTTCTCCGACCAGGAAAGTAAAGGCGCCGTCATTAAAAATCATGCAAAACTGTCTCTTAGGACAGAAAATAGCCAACTAGCCTGCCTTATACGAGTAAGACAGCCGGCTGCTGCAAAAAGCCCCGTTGCTGCAAATAATTGGAGCTTTCCGGTTAGAGTATTTCAAAATAAAAGCTTGGTAAATGCAATTATTTCTTAAGTGCGATTTTGACGTTTTTCTTCTTGTGACTAATAGAGTTGGATATAATTGCACATTATATACTCATATTTAAACCTATATCTTTAACACTGTACAGTCAAAATGTGAAATCACGTTCCTAGCAATTGTTGGCAAAACTAAAAATTGTTACCAAATGAAAGGGGGTATACATTTACTCTACAGAGCCATACCAATAACTTTATGCTGTTATTTCTCTGAAATTATGTTCCCAGCAATTGTTGCTGCCATTTTAGTGTAGCCCGGTCATGCATTGCCATACAGATTGCATTGCCATACAGATAATCTTGCATACCAAATTACCTCCAAAACTAACTCTGATAAAATCATTGATTTATTTTCACTGGAATCAATTTCCATTTTATCACTTAACTGCGAAGTAGCTTCTTTTCTGTAATGTGTGTTCATTTGGCACTATCGATTGGTATGTTTGAGTTGGTTTGTCAACTGAGTGTTCATTACTGGTCTCTTGAACATTTACATTAATTACTGTTTGGGTTTTAGATTGTAGCTTTTCTGTCTAGTTAAATATGTATATGCAATAGAAGAAAACAGAACCGGAAGTTTCCTTTGCTACCGATACTTGCTTCAATGGGACAGAACGAGTAAACAATGTGTTATTCCTTGCCAATTCGTATGTGTCACTTTACGAATTACATTGCATTTCATTCCCTTTACGTCAGCCACGTAGTGTTTGCAGTTATTTTGTTACTAAGTATATTTACATTATGTATTTACTAATGTAGTTCAGAAAATATTTGGCAACTAGACCAAAAGTAAAACCACCTTAAAATTTATTTGACTGACAGGACTGTGGGCTATGGGTCTTGCTGATAGACCGTATAAAAACAGGTCTTGCTCCAGTTACCGTAACCAAACTCTTCAAGCTCCCGACCCTGAGATCCGGTATGCCCAAGGATATGCCCGATGTAACGCCGTTTAAAAATAAAACCCAGCGTTTTATGCGTGATATTTAAGGTGACATTCGTACTTTTGAAAGGAGTAACGATATTAACCATTAACCAGAAGGAAAAATAAATTGAACTAGCCAATAATTCGATTATTATATCAGGGAAATTCTTTTCACACAAGGCAAGATTCCTGAAAACGCAACAATCCTTCATAAGTAACTATGTAAAAAAAATTGAAGAATGCCAAGAAACTGTTGAATCTGTTCAAAATTAAAAATAATTGTATTTATTATTTATTTATTTTAAATACTTCTAGCCATGTTTGGAATTATACTTTTGTAAATGTCTCGTGCCATTATTTGTAAAATTTGTTGTTAATATTTTAGGTTGTGTTCCCGTCAAATATGACCAATTTACAACTTCAAATTGTGTGCATCTGTAGCGTTTCTAGTCAAATATGGCTGGCCACAGGAAATGAATGGATGAGTCTATATCAGTACATTCATCAGACAGAAACACTCACCCACACACCCACGTGCACGCACACACGCAGACGCAGACACACAAAATGGGGCTGTTCATGTTATCCTATAATCTGTTTTGTGATGTTCCAAAATAAATGTGACCCAGCGCGGTCTTGAGATACAGGTCTCACACTCAACAATTCACAGCAGAGGAGAGAAACACTGCAAAAAACTTCGATAAAATATGATCTCCATCTGCAAGACCACACCAGGTTCAAACGTCTTTGATCGTGCAAATGGTTTATTTGAGACTCCAACATTACGGTGATTCTAATGTCTGGTGCCCATTGCAGCATAATTGGGTCGATTTTGAGACAGATTCACCTCTCCTGCCAATAGCTGGGGTGTTCCAGATTTGAAGCTGGTCCTGGGCTGCCCAGATTCTGTGTCCTGTAGTGAGAGGGAGGAGTGCCACCAGGGATTCTGTGTCCCATGAAAAGATCTCACATTGGGCCCCACCACCCCTGAAAAATCCTGTATCCTAATATTTCTTTTGAGGGCCTCTGTCAGTCAGGGCCTTTTTTGTCTTAATATGAAACATTTTTGATATTTACAACTCAAAATCTTGTAGTGTGAGGGGAACAGTAATAGAACCTGAAATGGTTTCAAGACGTATTCTGGCTAAACGTTGACACGTAGCATCCTGGGATAATCATTCAACGTGCTTTCTACTGGTCCTTACAAAACTTAAAATACATAAATACATGAATTATGCTTATTTTACTAAAAAATGAATGGTATAATTTTAGATAAGTGAGGTCTATAGGCCAAAATTCCAAAAAGAATGACAGAACTTGTGATAGTGACTGAGAATGAAGTTGCTTAAAAGGTGTAAAATGTGGTGATCATTTATACATTATGATTGCTGTATAAATAATTACAATGGACTGCCAATTTAGGATGGGAACACAAACAATAGAAATATGGCATGAATACAGCCCGAGGGTTAAAACACTATTCCTCCCTTTGGATTTTTTCCCCCTGGTGGTGATAAAGAGTTTCCTCCAATAACGGGTCATTAACTATTTATAAAAATTTAGGAGGAAACTACCAACACTTTCAGTTAGAGTTTAATCAATGGAGCCCGTGTATCCAAATAAAAATACAACGCTGACACAAAACATTTATTTTCAAATAATTTAGTCATATATTGAGGAATTAAGGCTAGATCTATTTTGCTTACCTAGAAGGATAATATTACACTCAGGTCTTTCAGGAGTTGAGGTCGTGGTGCCCTGTCCGGGTAGTTGCTGAAGACTGTGTCGATGTTCAGCTTTCCCACTGCTGGGTGGCATCTCTGGTCTGACGTGAAACGGCAGGACATATTAGCTACCCATTCCGCTTAAGACCGAAAGTGAGAAGGTGACACGGCGAGACTTCAAATATAAGTCAACAACTGAATGCAGTGAGTGTATGCTACAAAAATCTATTAATAAGTAGATCTGGCATAGTTAAGGTCATAGGCCTTGTGTTATCTGGCTACCAAAGCTCAGAATGATAATTTTGTGGTATTTCTCATATGTTGGTTGTACTGTGCGTTATTTCTAGTGTCTTAACTGGTAAAAAGTTACACAGGAAATAGAAAGAAGGGCATAGCCTCCTGATTGTTAAGAGTAAATTCAGTCCTAAAAGTAAGATGAATAATTTGACAGTTTGACTGGAACTGCAGTTACAGGACACGACTGGGCCTGGGCCCACCACTTGCTGGAGAGACTGGTAATTTAGTCAAAGGCTCTCCTGCAGCACTGTGTAGTCTGTAGCATGTTAAATAGTCCCTGGCTCTCCTGCAGCACTGTGTAGTCAGAATTGTTTTTTTTTATTTGCCAAGTATGTTTACACATGCAAGGAAATTGACTCCGGTTTAAAGGCTCTCAATGTCCTTACACAAAGAAAAAAGAAGAGTCACAACACAACAACAACAACAACAATCTTCAGAGACATACACAAGGAATGACTATATACAGGATATAAATAGTGCAGGATACAAAGAGTGCTGACAAATAGTGCAAAGAAGTGAAGAGTGCAAGGAGTGAAGAGATAAATATTAAATAGTGTTCCAGGGTTATTGCACAGTGCCACAGTGAGTTAACTGTTCATAAGTGTGAGGGCGAGGGAGAAGAAACTGTTCCTGTGTCTGGTGGTTTTGGTGTACAGTGTTCTGTAGCGCCTACCAGAGGGGAGAAGTTGGAACAGGTTATGTCCAGGGTGTGAGGGGTCTGCAGTGATTTTCCCTGCCCGTTTCCTGACTCTGGAGGTGTACAGACCCTGGATGGTGGGCAGGTCAGCACCGATAATCTTTTCTGCAGACCTGATTGTCTGTTGTAGTCTATTCCTGTCCTGTTTAGTGCCCGATCCAAACCAGATAGTGATGGATGTGCAAAGAACAGACTCAATGACTGCAGTGTAAAACTGGATCAGCAGCTCCTGAGGCAGGTTGCATTTCCTGAGCTGGCGCAGGAAGTACATCCTCTGCTGGGCCTTTTTGATGATTGTGTTGATGTTAAACTCCCACTTCAGGTCCTGGGAGATTGTAGATCCCAGAAACCTGAAGGATTCCACAGCCAACACAGTGCTGTTGAATATGATGAGGGGGGGGGCAGCAATGGGGGGCTCCTCCTGAAGTCCACTGTCATCTCCACAGTTTTGAGCGTGTTCAGCTCCAGGTTGTTGTGACCGCACCACAGGGCCAGCTGTTCGACCTCCCGTCCGTATGCTGACTCTTCTCCATCTCAAATGAGGCCGATGACTGTTGTGTCATCTGCAAACTTCAGGAGTTGAACAGACGGGTCTCCTGAGGTGCAGTCGTTAGTGTAGAGGGAGAAGAGCAGCGGGGAGAGCACACATCCCTGAGGGGCGCCAGTGCTGACTGTTCGGGTGCTGGATGTGATTTTTCCCAGCCTCACCTGCTGCTTCCTGTCTGTCAGGAAGTTTGTGATCCACTGGCAGGTGGAGGCGGGCACAGTGAGCTGGGTGAGTTTGGTGAGGAGGAGTTCTGGGATGATGATATTGAATGCCGAGCTGAAGTCCACGAACAGGGACCTTGCGTACGTCCCTGGGGAGTCGAGGTGTTGCAGGAGGTGGTGCAGTCCCATGTTGACTGCATCATCTACTGACCTGTTTGCCCGATAAGCAAACTGCAGGGGATCCAGCAGGGGGCCTGTGATGTCCGTCAGGTGGGTCAACACCAGTCTCTCGAAGGACTTCATGACCACAGACATCAGGGCAACAGGCCTGTTGTCATTCAGTCCAGTGATGGAGGGTTTCTTGGGGACCGGGATGATAGTGGAGTGTTTGAAGCAGGAGGGGACTACACAAAGCTCCAGTGATCTCTTGAAGATCCGTGTGAAGATGTGGGCCAGCTGGTCAGCGCAGACTTTCAGATAGGAGGGTGACACGCCGTCTGGGCCCGGTGCCCTCCTGATCTTCTGTCTCTGAAAGAGCTGATACATGTTCTCTTCACAGACCGTCAGTGCCGGTGGGGAGTCGGGGGGTGGGGTGGTAGCAGGGGGTGCAGCTGGTTGTATGATGCCTGAGTTGAGGTGGGTGAGGGGTGTGAAAGTGGGCTAATCAAACCTGCAGTAATACACATTCAGGTCTTCAGCCAGCTGATGGTTCTGCAGTATGGGGGAGCATGTTAAACAGTCCCAGGCTCTTCTGTAGTACTGTGTAGTCTGTAGCGTGTTAAACAGTCCCTCGCTCTCCTGCAGCACTGTGTAGTCTGTAGTGTGTTAAATAGTCCCTGGCTCTCCTGCAGCACTGTGTAGCCTGTAGCGTGTTAAATAGTCCCTGGCTCTCCTGCAGCACTGTGTAGTCTGTAGCGTGTTAAATAGTCCCTGGCTCTCCTGCAGCACTGTGTAGTCTGTAGTGTGTTAAAAAGTCCCTGGCTTTCCTGCAGCACTGTGTAGTCTGTAGTGTGTTAAATTGTCCCAGGCTCTCCTGTAGTACCATGTAGTCTGTAGAGTGTTAAAAAGAGAATAGTTCAGTTGTTGGTATTGTTTCAGTTACAGTGTATGTTTCAGAGAGGGACTTCATTGGTTTTGTGGTCTAAAGCAAGGAAATACACCCCACCATCTTAATGAAAGGCAGTTCATTATGGCCAGGGACATGTGTATGCCAAGTCTCAGAGGAACTATGGACAGGTTTTTCTAAATAATTGAATATTCAATTGATTGTAAGAGCTTGGAAAGTCACCAACTGTAGTTTCATTCTTAGTATGTGTGTGTATTTACATTACATTACATTACAGGCATTTAGCAGACGCTCTTATCCAGAGTGACGTACAACAAGTGTATAACACTGTGTGCACTGATAAAATAAAATAAAAACTTGCTGTCGCTACTTTTATTAAATGAAGGCAACTTTTAGCATGACATTTGTATGTAGGTTGAGCGACAACTCTTTGCATAAGTAACTTCAATTTTGTAAAAAAATAAATGTATAATTCAGCCAACTTAATTTTAACAGTCATTATTTTGAATGTGTGATCTACTTAGCTATCAGAGTTTCAAGTCTATTTATAAGTCAAACCAATTTAATTTTGTCATCTGCACAATCATTACTTAGAGTGGGATCTACTTTGTTTTTCTAAAGTTGAACTGTCATTTTAAAGTTACAATTACTCACATTGTCTAATTAGCAACAGAATGTTTGTGATTTTTTAGTGTAATACAATGTTGGTGCTACTCAGCTCATGGAAAGTGTTGACATAACTGGGTTATGTAAGACAAGCATCTTATTTTTCTGAGTGTGACTGTCATTTTGGTCCTGATCCTGAAAAAACTGGCCTGCTCCACACGCAGTGTGTGGATCTTCATCTACAAAGTGGCCAGAATGCTTCGTGTGGGACGATATTGGAAGAGAGAGTAAATAAAATAAAATATTCATTTGTACAATGGATATGCCCAAGAGAGTATCTTGGGATTATGTAGGATCTCTTGTTAAGGGAATAATCTAAAATGTCATATGTTTGGCACAAATGTAAATTAAGTTCAGAACTATATATTAATGTAAAGATTACAAACGTCCTTTTTCGGTCTTAATATTAAAGATGTCATTATGTTACACTTACATCCTCGTAGATTCTTATTGTGTGAGGGTATGTGTATGTGTGAAAAAAAATGTACTGTATGTGTGAAAACTTGAGTTCCTTCCCCTCTCTCTCTCTCTCTCTCTCTCTCTCGTTCCCTCCTCACACGTACGCAGACTTCACTACTCTGTATCATGTTCTGTATCTATATGCTGCTGCTTCTAAGTGGTAAGTGATCATACTTGACTTTTTTCTATATTCGTCCATTTTTTCCTACATTATTTCCTTTCATGTTTTTCTTTCTTTCTTTGTATAATCAGTTATTAGTTTTCAAATGTTTCATGAATGTACAGTATGCACAATCAATGAATTTACTGTATGTCGTGTACAATATTAGTGTGTATGGGTCCAATCCAGGCTTTTAGACACCACAATGGTAGTCACTTTTAAGAAAACAGTTTATACCATAACTACAGCTTTGTCATAAGGAGTTTAAAAAAACTTATTTCTGTATGAATTTGCCATAACTACAAAGCAAACACATTGATGTTGTACGTAATTCATCCTAGGTTGTGAAATTTGTTAACTTCCCAGAAATATTACTTGTTAATAAAATAAGCACATTTACAGATGTTACTGGTGTCTAGTGTCTGTATCACTGCTGTGGCAAAAAAAGAAAGTAATCAGTAATGGTAACATGAAGGAGAGTGATCTGCCTGTGTTTAGACACTTCCTCTTCTTGCATGACACAAGAACTGAAATCTAAGAAAACAAGCAGCCTAACTGACCAGTCAACAGCTCGTGATATAGTAGCCTTTGGTAGTACAGCTGAAGCCAGTACATACAGTTATTGTGTAAGTATAGAGAAGTTAAAGCTGCTCACAAGCTATTTTTAAACGCGTTCTCTCTTCATATTTTTGGTTAGTATAAAAAAGAGAGTCTCCCTTCTTTTCGATTAGGTTTGTTGCTCCTTAGCAAATGAAACAGACTGAAGCTGGCTTTGGATCAGTACTGGGACCTTCTTCAAATGAAGAATGAAGCTGATTCTAGATCAATACCGTGACCTTATTCAAATTAACAGACTGAAGCTGATTCTGGATCAGTACTGTGACCTTATTCAAATTAACAGACTGAAGCTGGCTCTGGATCAGTACCGTGAACTTATTCAAATTAACAGACTGAAGCTGACTCTGGCTCAGTACCATGACCTTATTCAAATTAACAGACTGAAGCTGGCTCTGGATCAGTACTGTGACCTTATCCAAATGAAGAATGAAGCTGATTCTAGATCAATACCGTGACCTTATTCAAATGAACAGACTGAAGCTGACTCTGGATCAGTACCATGACCTTATTCAAATTAACAGACTGAAGCTGACTCTGGATCAGTACCATGACCTTATTCAAATTAACAGACTGAAGCTGGCTCTGGATCAGTACTGTGAACTTATTCAAATTAACAGACTGAAGCTGGCTCTGGATCAGTACCGTGAACTTATTCAAATTAACAGACTGAAGCTGGCTGTAGATCAGTACCGTGACCTTATTCAAATTAACAGACTGAAGCTGACTCTGGATCAGTACCGTGACCTTATTCAAATTAACAGACTGAAGCTGGCTCTGGATCAGTACCGTGACTTTATTCAAATTAACAGACTGAAGCTGGCTCTAGATCAGTACTGGGAACTGGGACCTTATTCAAATTAACAGACTGAAGCTGGCTCTAGATCAGTACTGGGACCTTATTCAAATTAGCAGACTGAAGCTGACTCAAGATCACTACCGTGACCTTATTAAAATGAACAGACTATGATGATTTTCGCAAATTTTTCTATATATTACTCCTAAATCAGAAATACAACCAGCTAATAATTTGGATTGGGAATTTATAATCTAAATTCCCAATCAGAGTAAATTGCTAGGTAGCCACATTCAAACTAAAAACACTTTTGGACTACTTAGCCTCATTGTTTCCTGTGTTAACTACCTCAACAGCTGTGTTCCTGGCTCTGGGTTATATCTTAAAATTCACCAGATTCCGCGATTAAAAAAAATTTAGCGAGTGGTTGTGAACAAGTCACAGTATATTGTTACTGTTTGTGTTCAGTGGACCAAGGCTGAATTATTAGTAAAGATATTCACTGTATGTTGCCTGTTTTTCTGAGGGCCAGTAACTAGGTAATTTAAGAACATTACTGAGATCATCCAAACCATTGGAGACATTTAAAAACCACTTGACCGTAAAGGGGAGGAGCCAGTCAGACTATCCATCATTCCTCTGGTGTGATTACGGGGAGGGGTAGTGGCGATGGGAGGAGTCTCAGTTGCTGTATCATCTGTTAATGTGCTGAAAATGGAATTCAATGGCGTCAACATCAACTCACCTTACTCCCCCTCCTTCCCAGTTGCATCTGCCAACTCATCCAACTCAGAAAACTACAGCAGCGTCTATGTGACTACATTATCCAATGGCAACCACACCAGTGACATGGTGACTGATGTCACACCTACTAAAAAATCTGGTGAGTGGCCTTCACATTGTGTTCACTTTGGTCTAAAAGCACAGTTGGTTGTGAGTAGGCTTGAGTTAGGTTGAAATGCACAGTTGGCTGTGTTGCTTGAGTTAGGTTTAAATGCACAGTTGGCTGTGGGTAGGCCTGAGTTAGGTTTAAATATACTGTTGGCTGTGGGTAGGCCTGAGTTAGGTTTAAATACATAGTTGGCTGTGGGGCCAGAGTTAGGTTTAAATATACGGTTGGCTGTGGGTAGGCCTGAGTTAGGTTTAAATACATAGTTGGCTATGGGGCCAGAGTTAGGTTTAAATACATAGTTGGCTGTGGGTAGGCCTGAGATAGGTTTAAATATATAGTTGGCTATGGGGCCAGAGTTAGGTTTAAATACATAGTTGGCTGTGGGTAGGCCTGAGATAGGTTTAAATATATAGTTGGCTATGGGCCAGAGTTAGGTTTAAATATACTGTTGGCTGTGGGTAGGCCTGAGTTAGGTTTAAATGCACAGTTGGCTGTGGGTAGGCCTGAGTTAGGTTTAAATATACTGTTGGCTGTGGGTAGGCCTGAGTTAGGTTTAAATATACAGTAGGCTGTGGGTAGGCCTGAGTTAGGTTTAAATACATAGTTGGCTATGGGGCCAGAGTTAGGTTTAAATATACTGTTGGCTGTGGGTAGGCCTGAGTTAGGTTTAAATACATAGTTGGCTATGGGGCCAGAGTTAGGTTTAAATACATAGTTGGCTGTGGGTAGGCTTGAGTTAGGTTTAAATGCACAGTTGACTGTGGGCCCTGAGTTAGGTTTAAAGGCACAGTTGGCTGTGGTGCTTGAGTTAGGTTTAAATGCACAGTTGGCTGTGGGTAGGCCTGAGTTAGGTTTAAAGGCACAGTTGGCTGTGGGTAGGCCTGAGTTAGGTTTAAATGCACAGTTGACTGTGGGGCATGAGTTAGGTTTAAAGGCACAGTTGACTGTGATGCTTGAGTTAGGTTTAAATGCAGAGTTGGCTGTGGGTAGGCCTGAGTTAGGTTTAAAGGCACAGTTGGCTGTGGGTAGGCCTGAGTTAGGTTTAAATGCACAGTTGGCTGTGGGGCCTGAGCTAGGTTTAAAGGCACAGTTGGCTGTGGGTAAGTCTGAGTTAGGTTTAAATATACTGTTGGCTGTGGGTAGGCCTGAGTTAAGTTTAAATGCACCGTTGGCTGTGGGTAGGCCTGAGTTAGGTTTAAATATACTGTTGGCTGTGGGTAGGCCTGAGTTAGGTTTAAATATATAGTTGGCTGTGGGTAGGCCTGAGTTAGGTTTAAATACATAGTTGGCTATGGGGCCAGAGTTAGCTTTAAATGCACAGCTGGGCATGAGAGGTGTGTCGTATAGTGGCTCGCTCAAACCCATATATGAATCCCCCATGTGACAAGTGGTTCATTCTTAGCCATGAAACACTTCCTGTACTGTAATTGAAGCTCTACCTGTGACCCTCTCTGCTTCCCCCATGCCTGACTAAAGTGAAAAAGAGAATACCAAAGCAGGGTGGATGACCTGTCTTCCTTTAACAACATGTAAAATAAGATAAATGCATAGTTGGTGGCAGTTGGGCATGTGTTTGGTTTTCATGTGCAGGGGGTTGGTGGGACGGTGTGACTGACTGTGGCCGTATGTCTCTAATTGCAGAGTTTCCCTTGGTGCTGATTGTGGCAGGATCAGCAGGGGGAGCTGTGTTTCTGCTCCTCCTCATCCTTCTCAGTGTCTGTCTTACCTGTAAGTGCAGGACCCATTCGGAATCAGGTAAGAGCAGGCCAACACTCGGTGAGAAACTACCCCCCCCCCCCCCCGGACACCCATGAAGGGGTGTGTACTTCACAAAAAATTCTCACCAAAACTCCTTCCAGCTGCTGTTCTTTGTGTTTTTGCTTTTCCTATATCTTTAGCTGACTTGGCAGCCTGGAGAAGCTTCAAAGCTTCGCTAAATCATCTTCTTGCCAATTGGCTCTCGCTCACTGGACCCTTTCTGATTGGATGACATATTCAATTATTCAAATTCTCTGTGATGCTGGAGGTATTACCAAAGCATTCCAGAACCCTGGCGAGACACTCCAGATCACTTTAGGGGTTTGTGATGGTGCCTTCTCAGTCACTTAGCAGTGTGCATGTGCCAGAAGGAGGGGACACATTTTGTGGAAGATCATAAGCAGAACTTCTATCAGTTCTATCATGAACACTTCTCCATTTTTACCAGACAACACTTCTGTTTCAGCTATTGTGAACTCAGAGATCTCCTCATACTAGTGTCACTACATTAGCAGGTTGAGTTTCATTTTTACCCACATTTGGCTCAAACTCAATACTATTCACTGAGGCACTGATTGTGATTGTGTATCTAAGCCTCTGGCTGTGTTTTTCTTTAAAAGTACTGCGATGAATAATGAAGAATTTTGCAGGTGTTAAACATTTACCCTTCCACCAGTTGCCAATAGTACATACCACAGCCAGCCTCTGGAGCGGGGAGACCTGGATTCGGAGCCTGATTACGTGGACACGCCATCGGAGGGCAGTGGAACCAGCTACCTGAACGTGGAGATGCACGGTTTTGGGAAAGGATGCACTTCCGCAGATGCACCATCAGAGGGCAGCAACGCGAGCTACGTCAATGTGGAGATTCCCGAGGAGGAAGAGAGCGAGTGCGAGGACGATTACGTAAACACGGAGGCAATGCAGATAGGCAATGCGCCCGTCGGCTACGGTGACAGCGACAGTGAGCCGGACTACGAGAACTCTGCTTACGTGGATGGGGCAGCGAAGTGAATTAAGGCTTTTACATAGCCCATAAGTACAGGGCGCATACGCTGTGCGGACGGACAGCCCGCAGTCGTTCGCCCTTTCATACTCCAGTCGTACCACCGCATACCCAAGCCCTACATTTCCCACAATATTTGCGCGTCGTTTTCCTTTTCTGGCGGAAGTTAGACTGTAAACAACATGGCCTCGTCCTTGCGCAGCGTTGTGCTCATGTCTCTCCATGAATTGTTGTTCTTCTGAAAATCTTTATAATTCGGTTGGCATGAATCGCATAGGTGCCTGTACCTTCTCACCTCTTCAGCCAGTCTCTCTTCAAATGTCCACTCCATGTCTGTTTTGCGTATTCCGCATCACCGCGTGTTTCCGGTGCCACATGAAATGCATGTCGATGTGAAACAGTTTCATACTGAGCCATGATTTGTGTGACACAGGTACGCGTACGCTAGCTACGCGCGGTCACAAAAATTGAGCTTCGCGCGGACATGCCCAGGCGGAAGTACACTGAAGTCCGCTATTTCGTCATTTTGACGCGCGGGGCCCAGCGGAGTCCGGTCCGTGTATGCGACGTCTGGACCATGAATTGGCCTTTAGAAACACAAGGCAGGGAGCCTAGCCTTAAAGGCGTGGCGGGAGTAACCTCTGTATTATGCATGCGTAGGTTTATATATGTATGAGAGGAAATGCGTTTATACTTTTGGTTTTTATTCAATAAATGCACATATTGACTGAATTCTTTAAAAAATAATAATAATAAAAATTAAAAAACACATTGCACAATCATTTTAAAAAATGTAACTTCTCTCGAGACATTTAGAAAAACAAACATTTTCTACACAAAAATAATAAAATTGCAAGGGAGAGCACTTTTCCCATATATAACATCTTGGGGGCTTTTAGGAACAGTTCTTTAAAGGTTGTCATTTCTGGTTTGACTTTTCACTCACTTGTTCACAAGCAGACAGGGTTGGGCTGCAGGTTCAAACTACATTCTGAACATTACATCACAGTCTGAACATTGCATCACATCAAAGTCTGAACATTACATTACATCAAAGTCTGAACATTACATTACATCACAGTCTGAACATTGCATTACATCAAAGTCTGAACATTACATTACATCACAGTTTGAACATTGCATCACATCACAGTCTGAACATTACATTGCATTTAAAATGAACACAATGAAGTGCTGGCATCCTGAGGGCATCTGTACTGAATATCCAGAGTGTTTGAAAATACTGTACATGGACTATCACTGCACCTCCATTTCATAAAATAAATCAAGCGCCTATTTGCTTCCTTATTACTGATGCACTCGATTAGAGGAAGTACCGTGATGAACCAACTCCAACATGCTCTCTCTCTGCTTTTCTGGTCCTGATCCTACAATTACTGGTTCACTTGAATCTGTACTCAGCAAAACTTCTTCCCCTTTGTAGTGTCAGGACTGACATCCTGCCGTGACCCGGATTCGAACCGGGGTTGCTGCGGCCACAACGCAGAGTACTAACCACTATACGATCACGGCAAGCTAACTGGGCTCCTATGAAACTTCTTGCACTTGCCCCAACAGTGCCAAATTATGAGCCTGAAATCTTCCAACATCCTTCATGAACTGCAAATTGATGTAATCTGCTTACTGAACATAGTGAATATAGTGAACATTGTGATTTTGTTGGTTTACTCAGTGTAGGAGCCATATTTGAATTTAAATAGAAAAGGTGGAATATCTATATATTTTTGTTTATTATTATTGTAAGTTATGGACAGTGTGATTGGCCTGTTTTGAGGACACTGTCATTGGTGCTTTTATTTTGAAGGCCTGATGCACTGACCGCACACCTGTGCAAGTTTTTATACAATCAGGTCACATCAGTGCAGGAAGCCAAGCGATGTAGTTTGGAAGGCTTAACTTTATTTTAATACTTTTGAGCCTTTCTTGTTTTATACTTTGAATGCAATGCATTGCCCTTTTGTTTTCCTTTTGATTGCGTGGCGATACCGCTATTTTCTTTGAGTTTTTTTGCCTGCTTTGGAGTGAACTAACTAGCCTACACTGACTGTTCCGACTACCGAGCTCCTTCAACATCAGCTCAAAACGAGGTATGCCCACCCTACTTTGTCAATAATTGATTGTTAAAAAAGTGCGTATGAAACTATAAATTTGCGTCTATTAAGCCACTACACTCAGTTTCATATACAAAACTAAGCCTTACAATTCTCTTTAAGCAGATGATGTGTTTGAAATATGTTTACAAATACTATCTCGTCCACATCTTAACATTTTTGACAACTTTGATAAGTGGACAAATCGTCCTTTCTACACCTAAATAATGTCACAACAGACACTGTCATAGATCTCACTCATGCAGAATTTAGGTCCCTTGTGGATGAAAATTCAAAGCTCCCTGTTTTATTGTCCATTTAATCGTGTTGGTCTCTAGTGTTAGTGTTGAGCGTTCCCCGTATTTGTAGGAGGCTGGCGCCCTCGTGTGGTTAACTTTAGATTAGTGTATTTTCAAATTAAAGTTAATGTCAGGTGCCTTGTAACAATTTTGCCTTTTTACTCCTTATTTTCAGCAAATTACCATATTGCAGTTAAATGTAGGGGACAGTGGGCTAATAAACGCGGACTTTTTAGGTCGATGCATTGAGCTTGAACTACGTATTTCAGGGTTCCAGAAAGGGTCAGTGTGGGTACACACACCTGATTCTACTAATCAATCACTAGAGTCATTGCTAAGCACCTTGATTAGTAGAATCAGGATCAGGTGTGTGCACCCACACTGGCCATTTCTGGATAAGACTGGGGACCCCAGCTCTAAAACATGAAAAGCACCTAATTAAGAAAAATTAACAGCTTGTTAAAATTCTGGGATTGCTGTTGAGGTTGGAATGAAAACCAGCATACACAGGGGTCCCCCTGGGCCGAGTTTGAGAACCACTGGTCTAACTCAACTTTAGGCAATGTGACATCGACTGATACAGCTGTTTGGAACAAACAGACATTAGACGGGAACCGGAGAATAATGTAGGCCTACAGTCTTGGGATTAATTTTCGCCGATACAGGTAGGACGCGAAAAACAAATGTAATCAAAGACTATCATACAACATGGAACTGTGTTTAATAGTCTTACTTTGTGTTAACTTTTAAATCTATTAGTACGGTTACGTGTAGCCTACCCCGCGCCGCGTTATGTTTTTACCCAATAAACTTGGAGTTAAATGTAACATTTCACTATCGGTACTTTCGGTCTGATTGCTAGTGAACTGTATGTTCCAGAAATTTCGTGGTGTGAAATCATAACCAAAGGATTGAGGTTGTTTGTATTTAAACATATTTAGTAATATTTTTGGAATTATACGAAAACCGTATGTTATTTGCCCGCTCTCCCCTACTGCTAATAAAACCAAGGCTTCCTAAGAGCTGAACATCCAGCCCTTGGAGGCGGCCACAAGTGGTTCAGCGCCTGGTACACGGAGCCTACGCACAGCTTTGCATGGACCTAGATTTAGCATCGTGTTTTAATTTCACTCATTTTTTCTTTGAGCATTAGGCGCACTGAATAGCTGCTGTCATCTCTGATTCAGGTCGACACTACTCGTTTACCGCAGTCTGATGAACCCATTTTCTATGGTAAATACTGTTTTCAAATCACACATTTGTCTTACATATTACGTTTTTTGTGGTTGTTAATGCGTAGGCTACGTGCGAGTTATTTCGGGGCAGAGGTCTGTTTTAACCGACGGTCTATGGTTCACTCTTACGTCAGATGTCGGTCACTTAAAACATGAATGTGATCAATCAGTGCAGATATGAGCGAAAAACCGTCATTGAGCATTAAGGCCTGTAATCTGAATTTAGCTTTAGTGTGCTTATCAGCCCCAATCCCCCAAGTATAACTACAAGTGTACCTGTACCCTGCAAAACTTCGCCCCTGCTGCCGTCTCAGGATTCTTATCCTGCCGTGACCCGGATTCGAACCGGGGTTGCTGCGGCCACAACGCAGAGTACTAACCACTATACGATCACGGCGAACTACTGGGGACCTGTTCTCGCACGGTGTCCCGACGCTCACTGTCCCAGAGTGACCAGGGCCTGAGAAGCACCGGAGAGAGAGGATGCTGAAATGTCTAAATAGAAGATAACATTTGTGGCACTTAAATTTTGAATGTAATCAGCGAATACAATCTGTAAATTAGGATTGTAAATGGTGTAAATGTCTTGCTTTATTTAAGCCCCTTTCCAAGTCTATGTGATGCTCACATCTGGAGTTATAAAGCCTTAAAGAGAACATGGCCTAATTGGGTGAGGGTTGCTCAGATTTGCCATCTGCTTGAAGGGGTTAAAACACATTCATCACTTTATGGAGCAGCACCTAAAATGAGTGAGAATAATTTTGCTAAATAGCCTGGCTATTTGGCTCAGTTTGCAGTTAAGGGAACAATGTGAGATTGACACAGTAGCCACTCAACGAACGGGTACAATGAGAACCCCCACCTGGACACTGGGTCTACTTCAACCATGCTGCCTATTGCCCTCAACATATATTCTGACACTAATTTCACACACTGCCCCTCACCTACTCACCAGGTATATTCAGGGGCATCATGCAAGCCAAAATTCTGGGGGGGCACAATTAGAGTGGGGGGCATGGGGGTCCTTCCCCAGAAAAAAAATAAATAATGACGCAATTTTCTGCAACTTGACATATATATTCAAAGACTTTGGGGGATTATTTTAAAACTTCACTAAATCAGTCTTTGTAGCTGAGTAATCTCCCACTTTATATTAGGGTAAATACTATATTTATTTAGAGATTTTCATGTCAATTATTTGTGCTGTTGTGGTTACTGAAAATGACACACTTACGCACTCACTTCTACACTAGCATCTACACTGCTGCCACTTTTCTTGAAAAAGAGCTAAATTTTTAAGGGGCATAAATTCACAGAAAAGACTATATCCACAATGCAAATTAATTTAGAGAACATACATAATAAAGCCACAGATGAAAGGAACCTGCCAACATCGTAATAGCTGTATTTTCAAACACAATGCATAGGAAGCAGCATGAGTACAGATGACTGTGCTGACATCACATAGCAGTGCCTGCTCCATTGCCAATAAAAGCTCAGACTGAGCAGTAGTAACCTATTTTCCAAACTGCTCAGCCTCCATCATAACCACTAGCCTAAGTACATATAACCTGTAACCACACCTACACACACTGATAACTAGAGAGAGGGGAGGGGGACAGGAGGGAGAGAAGCAATAATAGCCAAGTGTAGAATTTTCATGCCTACCTTAACATCTGTCTGCAAGACTCCAAAAGGAATCCTTAATGTTTTTTTAAAGAATGACAAGATTTTCCTCTGCATCTTGACCTGGACATATCAAATGGAAATCAGTGTTTTGCTAACTATAACCTGTGATAGTGGTGGTAAAAACTATCAGCTCACTGCCATAAGATTCACACAGCTCTCCTTTACCAATATTAAATAGGATGCTGTGCTATCACAAGTCACGACTAGCTAACGAGCCAGAAGGCTAAACAACCGGATTGAGGGATGGCTACTAACTTTAGCTGGTACTAGCATTACATTACATTACAGGCATTTGGCAGACGCTCTTATCCAGAGCGACGTACAACAAAGTGTATACCCATAACCAGGAACAAGTATGATGAAAACCCTAGAGAGATGTACCGGTCCAAGTGCAGGGAACACCCCCATAGTTAAACTTGGGCCCTGAAGGTTAAACTGTTTAGCACTAACACAAACGAGAACAGTAACAACGCAGTCTATGCAAAAATACAAGCAGTAGTTAAGACAGGTGCATTAACTAAGTCACCTACAAAACAGCTACCTAGTTACAACCCTAAGCTTACAGTCATTTACAGGGGGGTAGGGAGGGATGGGGAGATGTGCAGCCTGAAGAGGTGAGTCTTCAGTCGTCGCTTGAAGTGGGTCAGTGTCTCAGCTTTTCTGACCTCCACGGGGAGGTCATTCCACCATCGTGGTACCAGAACAGACAGGAGACGTGTTCGGGAAGGGCAGGTGCGAAGAGGGGGAGGTGCCAGGCGTCCTGAGGTAGCGGAACGGAGGGGTCTGGCTGGCATGTAGGGTTTGAAGATCTTGTGGAGGTATGCTGGGGCTGATCCCTTGACTGCTTGGTATGCTAGGACCAATGTTTTAAATTTGATGCGGGCTATAACAGGCAGCCAGTGGAGGGTAGTGAGCAGGGGAGTGACGTGGGAGTGCCTGGGGAGGTTGAAGACCAGACGGCAGATGCCGGTAGTCCAGCCAGAAGAGAGTTGCAGTAGTCCAGGCGGGATAGTACCATTGCTTGGACCAGGAGCTGGGTTGAGTAGGTGGTGAGAAAGCGGCAGATTCTCTGGATGTTATACAGGAAAAATCTGCACGCCCGGCTTACTGCTGCGATGTTCTTGGAGAGGGACAACCTGTTTGTCCATCACCACTCCAAGATTCTTGGCACAGGGTGATGATGTCACTAAGGTGTCCCCTAGGGAAATGGAAAAATTGAGGAGGGGAGGTTAGAGCAGGAATATAGATTAGCTCCGTGTTTCCCGGGTTAAGCTTCAGGTGGTGATTGTCCACTATCTTGCAAAGCAAACTATGCCTATATTTCTCAAATGCAATTAAGTGCGTATAACTAATTGCATTTCATTTTCACATTGGAAAAAGGGATCGATGCTCTACTAACCACTTCAGCAACACACCGAAGCTGTAGTCTACATCTCTTCCAGCACTGGTGCGCAACAGAGTGCTGTGTGCGTGTTGCGTGCCTGTCGTTGCGAACTGATTTCATCCTGCAACTTTTGGAAGAAACCAATACCATAGGGAAAAGGTGTGAGACTTTTTGAGGTATGATCTATGACATAATTAGAAGAGTACGTTTGACTCATAATATAAAATGTTCATAACTAAATATTATAAAAAATAATAGTAATAAAATAAAAATATAAAAAGTATATTAAAAAAATATATAAAAATCCAGATATCAAAAATCTGGTGGGGCACGTGCAACCAGTTTGAAATGTCATGAGTTTAATGAAAGTAGTTTATGCAATATCAGCACAATCACTATTTTAATAATTCACAACAATTTTAACAAAAGCAACTTTGCTTTCATTGTTTCAAACATCTAGATTACTAAATAGGAGATTTTACCTTGCACCTTTCTTGTTTTCGAGGTAGAAAGTCTGCTCATTGATTAGCCAGTCTGCGTCAATGTGCAATTTGCACTCTGTGGGACAGTTCCTCTTGCGACTGCCGTCTCGAATCAGCCCCCAGTAGCTCGCCGTGATCGTATAGTGGTTAGTACTCTGCGTTGTGGCCGCAGCAACCCCGGTTCGAATCCGGGTCACGGCAGGATGAAAGTCCTGACACGGCTGTAAGGAGGCGTTGCTTTTGCTGGGAGCAAATGGTAGGTGTGGGTATATGACTGGAGGAGGACAGGAAGAGAGCGTGTTGTGATGGTTTGATTACTGACTGTAACCGATAAATTCATGGCACCTGTTCATTTTAATACATAACTTTCATAGTCTTCATGTATCAATTAGATTGCAGCCCTCTCGTAATTTACTACAAATTGCAAGTCAAAGTAACGCATTCTCATCACAAATTAAAGGGCACAATCCAACATTTAACTTTTGTTGGTCGACGGTCCAGCTGTACGAGTAGCGTTATCGCTGCACAGTGCTGCGTTCATTTCACACTCTTCCCTGTGTGCAGAGCAGCCAGTGAGTGATAGGGTGTAGTAAACGACAGTGTCGTGAATAATAGGCTATTCACGGTTTAAGTTCATTATAGAGCCAAAGTTCATTATACAACCAAAGTCGAGTTAAATTCTGATACAGAAAGGATCAGAATTCTGTCAACAAAACAAAGATTTCGGGGAGGAAATTTGACTATCTTCGATTTAGAGCATTTGGCCTACGGGACACGTTACACATTTTACGCGACACGTTACGCTCGTGTGAGAACTTGAATTAAATTACTGGTTTCAGTTACATTATAATCAAAAAAATTCACATATAATAGTCAAATTGCACTACCATCACAACCTTCATTGTCGCTGAAACTGAAGTAATTTCTCTCGCTTTCGTCGTATTAGTGGTGTGATTCCGCAGACCACTGCAGACTCCGCCCATCCAAACATGTTGAAAGAGAGGGTCGGGCTACGGAGAGGTCCTGCGTTAAAACGCCTGTCGCTGATCGGAGTCTTCCTCTCTGCAGCACTGCCCTGGTTAAAGCACGCGCCGGGTCTGTAAGCTTTCGGACAAGATTAAGGTTTACGGATTTGTGGGGCTCTTGCATGCTAATCGCATTCTATACTGTTAGACTACTGAAGAGAAAATAAGAAAATGGCTAACTATCATAAACCCGACGAGAAAACACTGCAAGGCCTGAAGGATATTGCGAACAAGTTGAGGATCCATTCCATTAGGGCGACATGTGCTTCCAACTCTGGGTAAATAAATCCGTTAAACTATACTGTATTCCTGTTAACATTCAAATAACGTCATAAATGTAGCCTGTGCCTAGCTGGCAGACGCTGTATTGTTGAATGCGAGAGGACATGTTCGTGCAGCGTCACATCACGTCCAGTTTACTTTCATAATGTAGCCACTGTAATTATTAGTGGCTTGTCCCACTAGCTGACTAGGGATATGGATATAAGTTGGTCGAATGCATAACTACGTAGACGACAAGTTACCGTGTGCTGCAAGTATTATTTTCATATTCGTTTGACTGGACGAATATACCGAACGACGTGTACGAGCCATGGTACGAGCATACAGTGTATCAACATTCAGTCTCAGTGGGTGGTTCCATATTTTCTGCAGGAACCATGAACGGAATTGGATGCACGTCTGTCGTTGCATTTTATTTCGTTGACCGTTACGACTAAATCTTGCAGTTACGGGGCAAAAATGGCAATGTGTTTTGCAATCACAATAACGTGATGTTTAAACTTGAATAATGTAACTTTAAGATGACACTGACAGAAGTCACATGGAGGTCCTTGTGTAGTTTTTCCACACTCGTCTGTCGTTATGCAGCTGCAAGGTTTTCCGAAAAGTAGAAAGCGCTGAATACCGGACTTGGACTTTAGCCCAGAGCCACATTGCACATGCTGTCCATTCTGTTGAATGGATGGTCGCTGTGATTGAACAAACGCGTTTTCTGTGAACTCTTGGCTTTAAAGGCGTACAACGCAAATAGACATAATAATTTAAAGCGTTAAAATAATCTATGTGCTGTTTGTTTAAACTTTTGGTATTTTGCTGTATGGTTGTCCCAGTTTGAGAAATCATGTACATCCCTGAAATAAATTATGCTTCCTACTTCCTGATAGGTTTCAGTGAACCGAGCCTTCATATTTTCTTTTTGGAAATGTTGACACAGCGTAAAGTCTTTTTTAATGGAAAGGATATCTGGAAAAACGTGTTTTCGAGAATGAGTAAAACGGACGTATAACGTTGGTGTGTTTCCTGAAAGGTCGTCATTGTAGAATAATCGGAATCTTACAACGAAAGCTGTCACGTGCCACGTGCTAAATCACTTGCACGGTTACCATGCAATGGCACATTCTGTATAGGTTTATTATTGAAATGGGTATTGTTCATATTCTCCAGTTGAATGAATTCATAGTAAAATGTTGCTAAATGTTATGGATGACCAATTTTCTTTGCCTTTCAGTGTATTTGGATGCAGCTCTACTTGTTTTTTTGATGGGATTCTGCGGTTTAATAGTTGAAACGTTTTGAGTGTCTCAGGGCTGTATGTGTGACTCTGAAGAAGACCCTTGCTGACCTCCACATGACCCCAGTAATCCAGTGTATCTGGAGCCTAATAGTAAGTGTAAGCCTGGGGTCTCCCTGGCATAAAAGCTGTGCATGTCTTAGCACAGAAGCCCACCTAACTCATCCTGAATCCTGACCTCTGCCCTTTGGGTCAACAGCACCAGGACCTGCCCCACAGGCAGTAGTGCATGCGACAGACCTAACAAAAATGCTTAAAACTAAACAGTTTCAGTAAAATAAAACAAGTTCCCTGTTAGGGGAAATGGTATGAGTGTCAATTGTCCCTGTCCAATGTGTCAGTGTGGTGGTGTAACCACGGTGACATACATACTCAGCTATGCCTGCAGCTGGTGATATAACAGATTCTCTCGGTCTGTCCCAATCGTGGCCGTGTGTTTGTGTTTGTGTGGTGTGTGTATGCGTGTCTGTGTAGTGTGTGTGTGTGTGTGTGTGTGTGTGTGTGTTTGTGTGTGTCTGTGTGGTGCGCGTGGTGTGTGCGTGTCTGTGTGTCCCAATCCTGACTCTGCACTGTGCTTGGTGTGAACTCTGCACTTGGATGGTAGCTGTAGATTTTGCCTGGTAATACTTACTCTTCTGTAACAGTCATTTGGGGGGGGGGGGGTGCTTTTTAAAAATACAGTTATGATGGTGCCTTTGCCTCAATTCTGAGTAGTGAGTATTTGCGTGTGTACAAATTTGCATATCCTCACATTAATTTATGTGAGTGTAAAAACGTCTGAAAAAATGTGATGTTTTCTCAAAATTGTTGCCTGAATTTCAAGGCAAAACGGCATTAGTTTCCAATCCTCTCCCGTTATGCCCCACTGAAATCAGAGTGATTAGGGCCTATCAGCCTGCTGTTTCACTAACACTGACACTAATCACAACTGTTTTAGTAGAACCACATATCCTGATTGAAGGTAAATTTTAAAGGACCGATGTCTGAAACTGAAGCTTTATCACTGCTCTAAGCCCTCGCCGAGAGTCCATCTTAAACCCAAAGTGTTTAAGCTGTGTAAATATTGCAGTTTATATCACTACAGCAGGACTTTGGTACCGGGTTCAGGTATGTGTTCCCGTACAGACTGTAGCACTGTGTGTGTTACGCTGTATCGCAGAGATGATCACGCTGTTCATACTCAGTCAGAAACGGGCTGTAGGATTGTCCCGCGCAGGAAATGAATTCACACCCTGCAGTGACTGCAGGGTCACTGACGTCATGGTAACTGTCCGGGTCGGGGTCAGTTTCATGTCAGTTCAGGAAATGAACAGATACTCCGTTCATGACGTGGGAAAGTGCCCAGAATGTTCTGTGGGCCTATCTGTAATCCATTCATTGAATTTCAGTTCATCTCTTGAATTGACCGAACTGAAATGGACAGGAGGATCCATGAAACTCACGGCACTGATTTTTTAGAAATGTGTTAATTGTTTTTTTTTTTTTTGCGCTGACTCCGCCCAGACATCCCACCTCCTGCTGCAGTGCAGCTGAGATCATGTCTGTGCTGTTCTTCCACACCATGCGCTACAAGGCCAGCGACCCGCGCAACGCCTGCAATGACCGCTTCATCATGAGCAAGGTGCGTCCTCCGGCGCTGCACACACACAACAGTCCCCACGTAATACTGCACACACACAACGGTCCCCACGTAATACTGCACACACACAACAGTCCCCACGTAATACTGCACACACACAACGGTCCCCACGTAATACTGCACACACAACGGTCCCCACGTAATACTGCACATACACAATGGTCCCCACGTAATACTGCACACACAACGGTCCCCACGTAATACTGCACACACACAACAGTCCCCACGTAATACTGCACACACACAACGGTCCCCACGTAATACTGCACACACAACGGTCCCCACGTAATACTGCACACACACAATGGTCCCCACGTAATACTGCACACACACAACGGTCCCCACGTAATACTCCACACACAACAGTCCCCACGTAATACTGCACACACACAACGGTCCATATGTAATACTGCACACACACAACGGTCCCCACGTAATACTGCACACACACAACAGTCCCCACGTAATACTGCACACACACAACGGTCCCCACGTAATACTGCACACACAACGGTCCCCACGTAATACTGCACATACACAATGGTCCCCACGTAATACTGCACACACAACGGTCCCCACGTAATACTGCACACACACAACAGTCCCCACGTAATACTGCACACACACAACGGTCCCCACGTAATACTGCACACACACAACGGTCCCCACGTAATACTGCACACACAACGGTCCCCACGTAATACTGCACACACACAATGGTCCCCACGTAATACTGCACACACACAACGGTCCCCACGTAATACTCCACACACAACAGTCCCCACGTAATACTGCACATACACAATGGTCCACACACAATACTGCACACACAACAGTCCCCACGTAATACTGCACACACACAACGGTCCATATGTAATACTGCACACACACAACGGTCCCCACGTAATACTGCACATACACAATGGTCCACACACAACAGTCCCCACGTAATACTGCACACACACAACGGTCCATATGTAATACTGCACACTCACAACGGTCCCCACGTAATACTGCACATACACAATGGTCCACACACAATACTGCACACACAACAGTCCCCACGTAATACTGCACACACACAACGGTCCATATGTAATACTGCACACGCAAAACGGTCCCCATGTAATACTGCACACACACAACGGTCTGTGTGTAATACTGCGCGTTTGAACTGATCTAAAATTAAAGGGTACGCATATCATAAAAAAATGAAATACACGAGCCAAGTGGAAGAATTTGTCCTGTTTTATGATTTGCAGTGTTAAAAAAACATAATTTTATTGAAATAAAGGCAAGAAAGAAAATAATCACTTACTCTTTTTGCCCCGCCCCTCTTTTTCTGCAATCCCCAGGATGATCACCCACATCATATTTTGTGATACAAAAAAGTGATACTTTGAATTTAGCTAGCTATAGCAAGCCCTTTTAAGGAGTTATCCTATGCTTGACGCGGATAAGGAAGTTATTGCAACAACGCTACTGCGTCAAAGCGAGTTAAATTGACATGTGATGGTAAAAAAAAATAAATAAATAAAAATACAAGCAGTAGTTGTTGCCGTTCTCGTTGTGTTAGTGTTAATCAGTTTAACCTTCAGGGTCCAAGTTGAACTATGCGGTTGTTCCCTGCACTTGGACCGGTACTTCTCTCTAGGGTTTTCGTCATACTTGTTCCTGGTTATGGTTATACACTTTGTTGTACGTCGCTCTGGATAAGATGCCAAATGCCTGTAATGTAATGGAATGTAATGTAATGTAATTCGCTCGCTAGAGGTGGATTAGAGTCAGGAGGGGGCCAGGATTCCTCTAAAACTATTATAAAAATAAAAAAAATAGCAAGTTATTTTGACGATACAAGAATAATTTCATACATCAAAATGTCAAGGATGATTTGTGAATCGTGATGATTTTGCGCTCTCTCCTTGGTGCTGTAATCTAACTAATTCAACAGTGCAGCTACAACAAGGAGTACATCTTTTGCCACAAACCGGATCGGGCCAATCAGGAAGTGATATGATCGGCTTCCGATCTCGTCCATTGACAGTAGTGGCATCCTGTCGTCCGTTTATATACAATCAATGACTGGCGTAGATTCAAAGGTAGGAGCTATGCTAGCTAATTCTACCCATCTGCAGCCACTGATGGAGTTAACGCAGTTAGCATGCAGCTCGTATTGTCTAATACAGTGTTCCCAGCCTCGGTCCTGGAGTACTCCTGTTTACGTTGGTTTTCGTTCCAACCACAATCTCAGTATTTAAGAAGCTGTTAATTTTTCTTAATTAGGTGCTTTTCGCGTTCAGAGGGATTATTCAAGTACTTGATGAAACGGCGAGTTTAACCCTTTGAGGTGTGAGGTCACAAATGTGTGATTAGAATGTTCTTAACTGAACATTCCAATGCTGATGTAACAATCACCATTGGTAACTGAAAGCAGTGGAGCTCTAGAACACCGACTTATTTCGTAAAAACCCACTCTTCAAACGACTAACGGGTCCCACTCTTTTATTCCGTAAAAAGCCACTCTTCAAAAGGCTAATGGGTCCCACTCTTTAGACAGTTAATGGGTCCCTCTCTTAGACGGTTATTGGGTCCCACTCTTTAGACAGTTAATGGGTCCCTCTCTTAGACGGTTAATGGGTCCCACTCTTCAGACAGTTAATGGGTCCCTCTCTTAGACGTTTAATGGGTCCCACTCTTCAGGCGGTTAATGGGTCCCACTCTTTTCCCAGGGTCACGCTGCTCCGGTCCTGTACGCCGCCTGGGTAGAAGCGGGGTTTGTGAAAGAGGCGGACATTCTGAACCTGCGCAAGATCGACTCTGATCTGGAGGGACACCCCACCCCTGTGAGTCGCCCGCACCTTGACCGCCCACGCCCGTGGTCACACACACATTGACTGCACAGTTATTGATGGTCACCCACGCCCGTGGTCACACATACACAGTGACCGCTCAAATGCTGACAGTTGTGCACTTGCATCACAGCACTGCAATGGCAATATGGCCTAAAGTGTGATGCCGTAGTGTGCAATGAGTGCTGGTATGACCTCTGCACATTAAAATAAATGTTTCCATTTTTTAGATGCTGGTAGTTAATTATTCTCGGTTGAGCTGAGGTAGGGCGGCACCCCATCGTGACAGCTAATGCGTGTGAAGTGCAGACTACATCTCCCCGAAAGTTTGCGGTCCTGTTGAGTGGGTTTCTGCTGTGTGCCGTCCGCAGAAGCTGGCGTTCGTTGACGTGGCAACGGGGTCCCTGGGACAGGGACTGGGAGCTGCCTGTGGGATGGCCTACACTGGGAAACACTTTGACAAGGCCAGGTACTTGCCCTGAATCCCTCTTCCAAATGCATCGCATATTAACAAGCCAAGCATCGTCTCACCTCCACAGAAACTGTGCCGGCTTAAGTTACACGTTATACTCGGAGGCTGGGTACTCCCACACGCCCCCACCAGTAACTTCAGAATTTACACAGAGTATTTACTGCCTGATCTGTCGTCTGTCAAAAATGGTCTTCAGTTCTTGTAATCTGGCTCAGGACAAAAGCTCAATATGTATAAATAATAAATATGAATTATGTAAACGTTTTATTTAATCATAACATGATGGTTATGAACATCTTTTAAAAGATGTTCAGATATCATTTTTTTTGTATTCAAAGAAATTTTACCTGTGCCAGCTGGGACCATAGCACACTGTGGAAATGTCCCCTCCTGGCAGTCATCGGTAGAACATCGGTAAAACGGAAATGCTCTCTTATTTGGGTGGATCCCCAGTGATGCCCTGTGTCTCTTCCGCCCTGTGATGTCATAGTTACCGGGTGTACTGCATGCTGGGAGATGGGGAGTGCTCGGAGGGAGCCGTGTGGGAGGCCATGGCCTTCGCCTCCTACTACGGCCTGGACAACCTGGTGGCCATCCTGGACGTGAACCGCCTGGGGCAGAGTGAGCCCGCCCCGCTGCAGCACGACGTCGACGCTTACCGCCGCCGCTGCGAGGCGTTCGGGTACGGCTTAACCCCTCAACTCTGACCTCTGAACTCTGGACCCCGGTACGGGTGCTCAAGGCTCGGACCTCACTGCAGTCTGAGGGAGAAAAACCTGTGCTTACAGCTCTGTGCTGTTTCCCCTTTAGGGTGTGAGGTCACAAATAGGTGAATAGAATGTTCTTACCTGAACATTCTAATGCTGATGTAATGGCCGCCACTGGTAACTGAAAGCAGTGGAGTTCTAGAACACTGACTTAGAGTTTTGAAAAAACCTGCTCTTCAAAGGGTCAATTACACTGTCATGTGTGTTTCAGTGTTAATATTTACTTTCTGTACTTGTAACTCTCGTAATCACCACGGGAAGTCCTCCCTCGTATGCGTTTGGGTCTGATGAGATTAGATCAGACTGCTTTATTGTCCTCTAATGAGGACATTATCTCAAGAGGTCATTCAGAATATTATCCAGCAACATAGCCATGCAATACAGCATCATACATCCACGCAGAGGTTTAGTAGATATTTTACTTCAAATAAATGACTGAACTTTCCTTAGCAGAACGATGGGTCCGCTGCTTCCTCCAGCATAAGCAGGGAGCCCTGTGATTGGTTGGGCAGGCTGGTACTGACTGTGCGCTGTCTCAGGTGGAACACCTACGTGGTGGACGGGCATGACGTGGAGGAGCTGTGCAAGGCCCTGTGGCAGGCGCAGCAGCAGAAGGGCAAGCCTACCGCCATCGTCGCCAAAACGTTCAAGGGCAAAGGGCTCCGAGGTGAGCGACACCACTCCGTCACCCTGACGACTGGACCGCATCTTCTACACCTCCCGCTCCGTCTCCCTGACGACTGGACTGCACCTCCTACACCTCCCGCTCCGTCACCCTGACGACTGGACTGCACCTCCTACACCTCCCGCTCCCTCACACTGACAACTGGACTGCACCTCCTACACCTCCTGCTCTGTCACCCTGACGACTGGACTGCACCTCCTACACCTCCCGCTCCGTCACCCTGACGACTGGACTGCACCTCCTACACCTCCCGCTCCGTCACCCTGACGACTGGACTGCACCTCCTACACCTCCCGCTCCGTCACCCTGACGACTGGACTGCACCTCCTACACCTCCCGCTCCCTCACACTGACGACTGGACTGCACCTCCTACACCTCCTGCTCTGTCACCCTGATGACTGGACTGCACCTCCTACACCTCCTGCTCTGTCACCCTGATGACTGGACTGCACCTCCTACATTTCCTCTGGTTCTGAGGACAGAAAGCCCGCACAGGTGGCGGTTCTGCACACTCAGACTCTGGGGTCAGGAGCTTTAGCTGTTTCAGCTTACTGCTTTAATAATGATTGACATTGCCTAATCTTAGCCCCTGTGATGGGATCAAAGGTTGGGTCAAAGCAGCATGAAGGGAACTTATTATTGGTTAAACCTCAGCTGCCCCTCAGGATCTATATCTACATGCATATGTGTATCTGTTTAAGTCTTTTTATGTTCGGGTGAGTTGCTAAATTCAGGGGTCTTGATGCGTCTCCTTTTTAATTCAGAAAAATGAACTTTTTTTTACAAGTTAAGTTCTTTCATAAATGTTTCCTATTTACACAATGCAGACTTGGCTTGCTGCCATTTGCTTGTCTGTGGAAAGTGAGGAGTTCACCGACAAGCAAATGGCAGCAAGCCAAAGTCTGCATTGTGCAAATAGGTGTAGTTTCAGTGACAAAGTGAAAGAGTTAGTTACCGACTGGCTTACTGACTAAGTGTCCCTGGGCTGTGAATATGGGACATATATTCTTCATGGCATGGCTATCTATTTCTCTCCATGAGGCTCCACTCTGTTCCTCAATATACATTTAACGTGTTTATTGGGAACAATTAACTAACTGGTTGTTAAAATTCAGTGTTTGCAACTTCAGTTGAAACAGAAATTAGCATAATCAGGGATGTCCCCAGACCAATTTCTGTGTCAATTTAAAGAGGTTTTTATTGGTCTACTATATAGGGAAACACTCCTCTGTGATAAGAAGGTTTGTACACACAGCTGAATATCTGCAAATCCAATATCTGTGGTGTTTCCTTTTGACCGCATTTAATTTCTGAATGTGTTGACTAGAAGGTGGCATTTCATGATCTCTTTGGTGAGATCTGTCTCCCCCTGGTGGTGGTGGTGTGCGTCACTTTAAATCACGTGGCCGGCGTGTCTTCCACAGGGATTGAGAATGAGGATAACTGGCACGGGAAGCCCATTCCCAAGGACCGCGTCGATGCCCTGCTCGCTGACCTTCAGGGGCAGATCCAGACCAACAAGCCGCTGTACCCAGATCAGCCCGACGAGGACGTCCCCCACCTCGACCTGTCCCCCATCCGCCTGCCCTCCCCACCTGCCCACAAAAAGGGGGACAAGGTGAGCCACCTGGCCTGCTGTCACCCGGGGTGATAATATAGGGGTAGGATGTTGCTGTTATCACCTTTTGCATAGATATCAGACAGGAGCTCCACCAATCACAGGACACATTGCTGATAAGAAACGGAACAATGCCAGCAGTGATTGGTGGATACTTTCTAGGATCCCTTATGGTATCCAGTCTGGACAGAAGCTATCCGTCTACTTCTGTCATTCTTTTGTTGCTCTGTGATTGGTAGACGTCCTCTCTGGTTTCTAGGCCTGAGATCATACTCTCTGCCTATGATACAATTTGCATATCAATATAGGGTTCATATGATATCCACCCCCCCCACCATGAATGATGCAATATTTTAAACTATTATGCCGATTAAAGGAAAAATCCAGTTTTATTGAACAATAGAAATAAAATAGACATTTATATCACAGTCATATGTGAATACCTTTTATAAAACAGAAATATTTTTTTGTAATTTTTCAGTGTTGATGCAGAGATCGGTATACTCCATTGAGTTACACCTGGGTTTAACAGCAACGCTTAACATGCAGATAAAGTTAGCTGCAAAGTCAGGTCAAGGTTGGTTTTGAAAAACAGTAATCTGAGTCAGGTGGTCCAGCGACCTCCCGCAAAGCTGTCCGTAGCGGGACCAGAGGAAGGGACTCGGGAGGTTGGATAAACCGGTAAAAATGAAAACGTTGCAAAACATCCCGTTCAACAAACCCATTTTTGCATTTTTTTCCTTTTTGTTCAGCCTCTTGGCTTGAAATCACATTGACTTGACTTGCCTTGAAATGCATTTTTACTTCAGTATTTGACATATAACCAATATATTTATAGATTCCAAACTTGGAAAGAAATTTAACAAATGCTTTCATGAGTGTAGATAAGCTTGTTTATGTGAGTTTCTGTTAAATAAGGAGCTGCATGACTATATATTATAAGGGAATGGTACTCCTGTCATGACGTGTCCGTGTAAGAGTACTTGTCTCAAATTCCTCTCTTTTTAACTACATTGTCAATGCTTACTGTTACTGTTACCTAGTCTTTTGTCTGGAATATATACACTATATACTGTATATCGTATTTGTATTTATAGGTTATATGCATTGTATTCATTAGTTATTAATGTGTTTACCAAAATGTGCAAATGGCTGGCTTATACATTCTGTGTGTGTGTGCGTGTGTGTGTGCGTGCGTGTGTGTGTCTGTGTGTGTGCGCGTGTGCCTGTGTGTGCGTGTGTGCGTGCGTGTGTGCGTGCGTGTGTGCGCGCGTGTGTGTGTGTGTGTGTGTGTGCGCGTGTGCGTGTGTATGTGTGCGCGTGTGTGCGTGCGTGTGTGCGTGCGTGTGTGCGCGTGCGTGCGTGCGCGTGCGTGTGTGCGTGTGTGCGCGTGTGTGCCCGTGCCCGTGTGTGTGCGTTCGTGTGTGTGTGTGTGTGTGTGTGTGTGTGTGTGTGTGATCACGTTGCAGATTTCCACTCGCCGGGCATATGGAGCGGCTCTGGCTCGGCTGGGTCAGGCCAGCTCCCGGGTGGTGGCTCTGGATGGAGACACCAAGAACTCCACCTTCTCCGAGACCTTCAAGAAGGCCCACCCCGAGCGCTACATCGAGTGCTTCATCGCTGAGCAGAACATGGTGAGGAAGAGGAGCACACAGAGCCATCACATTCTGACCTCACACTGTTCACCACCGCTGTGGTACTGTGACCCACTGCAGTTTATACTCCCTACTCGCGCTGTGAAGTACAAATCATGATAAACAATGAATGCTGATTGGTTTTGAATAATCATGTTGTACAATGCAGAGCTGATTGGTTTAGATGAGTGGTAACCAACCCTGTTCTGGGAGATCTACTGCAAAGCACACCTCATTCAGCAGCTAGAGATCTCATTGAGCTGCTCATTAGCAGAGTCAGGTGTGCTAAATTAGGGTTGGAGTGAAAGCCTACAGGACGGTAGATCTCCAGAAACAGGGCTGGCTATCACTGCTTTAGATTGAAACTGCTACCGGTTTTCTCAATCCGAGCCTCCAGCACTTGCGTTTCCTCCTCCGGGGGGTGAGGGGGCGCTGTGATCAGACCCTGACGCTCCCTCTCGCCCCTGCAGGTGAGCGTGGCGATCGGGTGCGCCACGCGGGATCGCACGGTCGCGTTCGCCAGCACGTTCGCCGCCTTCCTGTCGCGGGCCTACGACCACATCCGCATGGCGGCCATCTCGCAGTCCAACGTCAACCTGGTGGGCTCCCACTGTGGGGTTTCTATCGGTGAGACTGGATGGTGGAAAACACACACCCCTACACCCCTACAACACGGCAACGCACAACCCTACAACACCGCAACGCACACCTCTACAACACAGCAACAGACACCCCTACAACACAGCAATACACACCCCTACAACACAGCAACGCACAACCCTACAACACAGCAACGCACACCTCTACAACACAGCAACAGACACCCCTACAACACAGCAACGCACACCTCTACAACACAGCAATACACACCCCTACAACACAGCAACGCACAACCCTACAACACAGCAACGCACACCTCTGCAACACAGCAACAGACACCCCTACAACACAGCAACGCACACCTCTACAACACAGCAACAGACACCCCTACAACACAGCAACACACACCTCTACACCCCTACAACACGGCAACGCACAACCCTACAACACAGCAACGCACACCTCTACAACACACCAACAGACACCCCTACAACACAGCAACGCACACCCCTACAACACAGCAACAGACACCTCTACAACACAGCAACGCACAACCCTACAACACAGCAACACACACCTCTACAACACAGCAACGCACACCTCTACACCCCTACAACACGGCAACGCATAACCCTACAACACAGCAACACGCACCCCTACAACACAGCAACACACAACCCTACAACACAGCAACGCACACCCCTACAACACAGCAACACGCACCCCTACAACACAGCAACACACAACCCTACAACACGGCAACGCACAACCCTACAACACAGCAACACGCACCCCTACAACACAGCAACACACAACCCTGCAACACAGCAACGCACACCCCTACAACACAGCAACACAAACCCCTACAACACAGCAACGCACACCCCTACAACACAGCAACACGAACCCCTACAACACAGCAACGCACACCCCTACAACACAGCAACATGCACCCCTACAACACAGCAACGCACAACCCTACAACACGGAAACACACCCCTACAGCACAGCAATACACACCCCTACAACACAGCAACACACACCCCTACAACACATCAACACACACACGTACAGCACAGCAACACGAACCCCTACAGCACATCAACACAGAAACACAGACCTCTACAGCACAGCAACACACACCCCTACAACATAGCAACACATCACCACACACCCTCTTAACTGTGTTCTGATTGGCTGGTGTACTGTCCTGTGTTCAGGGGAGGATGGGACACTGTGTTCTGATTGGCTGGTGTACGGTCCTGTGTTCAGGGGAGGATGAGACACTGGGTTCTGATTGGCTGGTGTGTACGGTCCTGTGTTCAGGGGAGGATGGGACCCTGGGTTCTGATTGGCTGGTGTACTGTCCTGTTCCGGGAGAGATGAGATACTGGGTTCTGATTGGCTGGTGTACTGTCCTGTTCAGGGAGGGATGAGACACTAGGTTCTGATTGGCTGGTGTACTGTCCTGTTCAGGGAGGGATGAGACACTGGGTTCTGATTGGCTGGTGTATTGTCCTGTGTTCAGGGGAGGATGGGCCGTCTCAGATGGCCCTGGAGGACTTGGCCATGTTCAGGGCGGTCCCCACCTGCACCGTCTTCTACCCCTCAGACGGAGTCTCCACTGAGAGAGCTGTGGAGCTGGCAGCCAACACAAAGGTGTGTTTTTGTGTGTGTGTGTGTGAGAGAGAGAGTTTGTGTGTGTGTGTGTGTGTGTGTGTGTGTGTGAGAGAGAGAGTGTGTGTGTGTGTGTGTGTGTGTGTGTGTGTGTGAGAGAGAGAGTGTGTGTGTGAGTGTGTGTGTGTGTAAGTGTGTGTGTGTGTGTAAGTGTGCATGTGTAAGTGTGTGTGCGAGTGTAAGTGTGTGTGCGTGTGCGTGTGAGTGTGAGTGTGAGTGTGTGTGTGCGTGTGTGTGTGTGTGTGAGAGAGTGTGAGTGTGTAAGTGTGTGTGAGTGTGTGTAAGTGTGCGTGTGTAAGTGTGTGTGTAAGTGTGTGAGTGTGTGTAAGTGTGCGTGTGTATGCCTCTTGCTGGAATCTCCTCTTCCTCCTGCAGGGAATCTGCTTCATCAGGACGAGCAGGCCGGACACTCCAGTGATCTACCACTCTGAGGAGAAGTTTGCAGTTGGACAGGCCAAGGTCAGGCACCGGGGCCAAGGGAGGGGGCACCCATACTGTGTGTCTACAGGTGTGTGTGCTTCATGAGACTGTCTTTTCATCGCTCTCTCTCTCCCTCTCTCTCTCCCTTTCTCTTTCCCTCTCTCCCTCTCTCTCTCCTCTCTCCAGGTAGTGCGGCAGTCGGACACTGACAGGGTGACAGTCATTGGCGCTGGAGTGACACTGCACGAGGCCCTGACTGCAGCCAATCAGCTGGCCGGAGAAGGTGGGGTCAAGCAGGGGGTTCTGGCGTACAGGAACAAATTAGGAGGACTGAAGTGATAAGAACGATCCTAGACTGGGAGTGCCCTGCAGAGTAGTGACAGAGTTAGTCCTGATACAGCCTGAAGAGATGCGTCTTCAGACCACGGCGGAAGATGGGCAATGACTGAGAGGATCGTAGAGGAAGGAGGAGTTTGGGAACTTTTGGTTTTTGGGCCTGGTCTCCTGGTTTAGCTTTCCTGGTTCTGAGGTGCGGCAGCCTTACTGGATCAGTACAACGACTTGCCTACCAAAAAATAAAATGAGTGAGTAACAGTTGTCCAATGCAGACCTGGCCCTTCATAGAGGTGGGAGGAGTAAGCTAGCAGTGAGGTGGGTGTTGGAGACAGACTGGGTGAGTCTGCTTCTCCTCTACTCTCCACTCGGGGGTGGAGGGCCTTGAGCCTCGATCGGTTTGCTTCACTGCAGCACACGCACACGCTGGTTAGGCTCGGCCCCGGGGGTTACGTTCAGCATTTGGGCGTTCCCTTTTCCATCCAGGACCAAGGTGCTCTTTGGTATTAATTGGGTGCTGATTTTTGGTCCTGGGGAGCTTGTGGCGCTGGAGTGACACTGGAGAGTTTGTGGCTCTCCAGGACCAGGGTTGCAGATGTCTCTAGGCTTTAGGCTCTAGGCTCTCTAGGCTTTTCTAATTCTGCCCCTCCCCCTCTCTGCCCGCCCCCTCTCTGCCCCGCCCCTGCTTTGCTCTCTCCAGGTGTGAATATCCGGGTCATTGACCCGTTCACCATCAAACCCCTGGACACGGCCACCATCCTCCTGAGCGCCAGAGCAACCGGAGGCCGAGTCATCACTGTGGAGGACCACTACAGAGAGGGTGAGAGGGGTCACAACCTTTTACAGAGAGGGTGAGAGGGGTCACAAGCTTTTACAGAGAGGGTGAGAGGGGTCACAAGCTTTTACAGAGAGGGTGAGAGGGGTCACGACCTTTTACAGAGAGGGTGAGAGGGGTCACGACCTTTTACAGAGAGGGCGAGATGGGTCACGACCTTTTACAGAGAGGGCGAGAGGGGTCACGACCTTTTACAGAGAGGGCGAGAGGGGTCACGACCTTTTACAGAGAGGGCGAGAGGGGTCACGACCTTTTACAGAGAGGGTGAGAGGGGTCACAAGCTTTTACAGAGAGGGCGAGAGGGGTCACGACCTTTTACAGAGAGGGTGAGAGGGGTCACGACCTTTTCTCCTCCATACCGCACCGTCCTCCTCTTTTCTCTCTGCACCCATTCCCTCTCTCTTTCCTTCCTCTGTCTCTCTCCTACTCATCTCTCTCTTTTGCCATTCCTTCCTCTTTTTAACTGTTCATATGTCTTTTTTTGGCATGAGCACTGTATGATATTTTTCTCCACACAAAGTGCGACATCGACCAGGAAGTGCCGTTTGCATGTGCAAGGCCAGCACACTCTCCTGTGTGGTTGTGTTTTTTTAGAATATCATTTTAGAATAGCACAGTGACTTGAAGTTGGTCAAGCAGCATGCGTTCCCCATGTTTTCCACAAAGATGACGTCTCACCCCCCCACTCCCTCTCTCTCTCTCTATCTCTCTCACCCCCCCCCCCCTCTCAGGTGGACTCGGTGAAGCAGTGTGTTCCGCTTTGGGGGAGGAGCCTGGCATTGTAGTGCAGCGATTGGCTGTCACCGGCGTTCCGCGGAGCGGGAAGCCGCAGGAGCTGCTGGAGATGTACGGCATCAGCGCCCAGAACATCGTGGCCGCCGTCCGGTCCGCCTTCGCCAACTGATGGGGTGCGCGCCCAGCTCCCCCCCTCCGTGCACCCTCTCCCCCGACAGCCCTGTTTTCGGCCTGGTTGTTACAGTCGTGTCCCTTTTCCTCCCCAAAGCGGGGAACGTGTCAGGACAGGAGCCCCACTTCAGCGAGCTGCAGCGGTGACATCATAACCCCGTGACATCATAGCAACATCGTAACAACATAACCCTGCGTGGGTGGAGCAGTTTCCACTTCGCCCCACCCTTTACTTAAAGCTTGTCGAGTTTGAACCCTGCGTTCCTGTTCCTGTTTATATTCCCAAGCATGTCCTCTACGTGACAATGCATTCCCTCCACTCTAACATGAACATTTGGGTAAATCAACTTCATTGGGTTTGACCAATACGAATAAGCATCTCTTGACCTCTTGTGCAGAAATGGAATTATGCCTAACTTGTGTGACCGGGCCGAGTGGAGTCAGGGAAAGGGGGTGGGCCAGTGGGGGCGGCGGCATCGGCTGTGACCTCGGAGACGTGGGAGGAGCTTAGCCTCCTGACTGCGTCTCATTGGTCAGGCCTAATTCAGCTTCTCTTACAGTCTGTGTACGTGTCAGCAGTAATGTAGTGGTTTGTCTGATTTTAACATTCCTCTTCTGCTTAAATGTAACATTCCTTTTCTGCAGCTGTTTTGCTTTAGTGTGAGAAAATCAGGAGCCTCTTTACTCCCAAATTCCTCTGCCCATTTCCTTCCGGAACATTCTATGGCTACAGTGTGTGACCTTGCCGTGACCTTGCTGTGACCTTGCCTGTGTGTTTGATATTTCCCTGTACTTATTGGCTTTGCTGAGGCTGTTTGGAGATCTCATATCCTTTGGTTCTATGGCAGGACACGGCAAGGCTGAATAATAGCAAACACTCGCTTTTGAGTTCCTGGAGTTGCTTCCCGATGGCAGTGTGTGAATCTTAAACCTTTCCATCATCTAGGATCTTTAACCTTTCCAGCTTCCTGGTTTGAAATGACACTGCCTCTAAGGCTCTTAGGGAAAATGTGTAGAAGCTAGGGCATGATCAGATGTTTCTGAAACACTGTGAGCAGCTCCCGTTGCAAAAACATGTCACACTTGCTTTGCCGTAGTTACAGCTTGTGAGTGATAAATTAAACTGAGCGGAAACTCCCAATTCATTTGTCTGTCTTTTTTGGAATAATGAAGAGGCAGACTTACTGGTGCAGGCTAAGTGTTGTCTTCTACGGTGTGTGTGTCTGTCTGTTTCGGGAGGTGTGTGTGTGTGTGTGTGTGTGTGTGTGTGTGAAAGTGTCAGTTTTTTAGTCCAGGACTTGGTCTGACACGGGTCACAATAACAGCAACTTGTGACTTGATTTGCACTTGGACTTTTTTGTGTAGTAATTATCGTGTAATGGGCTGTTCATCCTGCCTAAATAAAAAAGGGCCATTCGATGTCTCTGGCCCTGTGTACTTGTAATCAAGTTTGTAATAGCTGTAAAATCTGATTATTTTTTGTGTTAATCGCTTCAGGACACTAATGAGTGCTGTAGAGAGAACTTGGAATGGGACTTGGACTGCTGATTGAGTGACTTGGACTTGGTCTCAGACTTGACCTACTGACACAATGTTGTCCTCCTGGTTGAGCCTAAGCGCACTTCCTGTGCCGTTCTGTGAACTTCCTCTGAGTGAGTGCGTGAAAATCCAGCCCCAGTGCGAAAGCGTCACTCTCTCGTTCGGCTGTCTCCAGGTACGAGGGAACGTGACTCCCAGTGAGGCTGCTCAGTCCCACCCCCACTCCCGTGCCCCAGTCTTGTTGTACTGAAGAACCTCCATGTTAAAGGTCATTCACTTGTCATATTGGACTAAAAAGACTGTAGAGATACCATAGATAAACCTTTTACCATAGAGTAAAATGGGCCCAAAGGTCAGAAAGATGCTAGCCTTTATGAAAGAAATGTATTTAGTTATTCTGAAACTGAGCAATTTACAACTTTGTCCACATAAGCAGTACAGTTAAATATATACAGTATGACGGTGTATTCTGATAGTGTTGATGTTTTATGAGTATTTTAATCCTTTTTTGTAGGCACTGGAGGCCAGTATTGTGCTTCAAAACAATTTTACTGAGCTTGATTCCATGGTTGAGAGAGGTTATGCAGTGGGATCACAGTCATTTCAAATGCTTATTTTTAAAAAGTTAATAGTTGTAAAATGACTTTGGATGGATGGTTCATAAATCCATATTGAGCTTAGGGTTGTGATAAATAAAATAAAAACATTTAAAACTAGAAATACCGCCTTGTGGTTGTATGCCTCTGCCAACCTGTAGCCAGTTTGGATATAAAATGTCATCACTTCATCATTTTATCCAATTAGACATTTGTATGAAACTTTGTCATAATTAGCGTATGAATTCTTGAGTTATGGCCAAAAACGTGTTTTGTGAGGTCACAGTGACATTGACCTTTGACCACCAAATCTAATCAGTTCATCCTTGAGTCCAGGTGGACGTTTGTGCCAAATTTCAAGAAATTCCCTCAAGGTGTTCCTGAGATATCACGTTCACGGGAGAATGGGACGGACGTGAGGTCACAATGACCTTGACCTTTGACCACTAAAATCGAATCAGTTCATCCTTGAGTCCAAGTGGACGTGTGTGCCAAATGTGAAGAAATTCCCTCAAGGCAAAATTGTGTTTTGTGCGGTCACAGTGACATTGACCTTTGACCACCAAAATCTAGTCAGTTCATCCTTGAGCCCAAGTGGATGTTTGTGCCAAATTTGAAGAACTTCTTTCAAGGCGTTCCTGAGATATCCCGTTCACGAGGATCGGGACGGACGGACGGACGGACAACCCGAAAACATAATGCCTCCGGCCATGGACGTGCCGTCGCGGAGGTATAAAAAATCATAAAATAAATGTAAGGCCACACTCAACAGTAACCTGGCCAAATAGACCACTGTATGCCTGGCCAAATTTTCTTAACCATGGACATTAAACTCTGTCACAACAACCCATTGAAATTGCTCAAACTGTGAATCAAGTATTACTGAGGTGAGTTTGGCTAGGCTTAAACCTAAATAGTCCTGTGACCTCCATATAAAGTACCCTCTACTGGACATAGAGTGCAAACAACAAGTGTAAGATTCTCCCCCTTTTCCATCCCTGCTTGGGTGGTGTTGCAGTAACATTTATTTACATGTATTATTTACATTTTTTCACTGTTTATTAAAGATTTTATGCCCAAATCCCCCAATTTTAAATAGACAAATCATATCTCTAGGCAAAGGTGTCCATGGGATGTCCTATTTTGGTAGGCATTAAGTGAGTCTAAAAGAATCTTGCGCGAGATATGATACAACAGGCCACCATACTTGTGTAACGAGCATCGAGGGCATGTGGTTACACCTGAGGATGAGGTATCTCAGTGCCAGGGATGTTCGGCTGCCTGGCTTTAAGATTAGTGGCGAAAGCCGCGCTTGGCACAGAATCTCCGCTTGACTCTCCACCGACAGCATTTTCACCAAACTGCGACTGTTCTGCAGCCTTGGCACGAGCGATGTCCTCACAGACCCCCCGTACCCAGAGCGGTCCTCCTCCTCGACCTTCGCAGATTCCGCACTTATGCAAACATGCAGACGGAGCCATGCTGAAGTCTCACGCAGACGGAGCCGTGCTGAAATCTCACGTCACATTGCTGGCGCGGTTCCCAAACCGCAGCCCCAGGCCGTTCGGAGAAACGGTTCTCCTCTCCTGAAAATTGGCACGTTATTTCTTCTCTGTGTCCAGCGAGATCTGCTGCTGAACAAGTCTCACCTAATCACGATCGCATAACTTTAGCGCTGTCATTTCTGCCTCGTAACTCTTACGTTGTCGTATCTGTCCGATAAATAACATTTGGAGTAACGGCAAACGAGAAAAATGGGGGAAATAAGAAAGAGAACGTGACAGAGAGAGAGAGAGAGAGAGAGAGAGAGAGAGAGAGGAATGGAGAACACGAGCACTGACTGGCCTGTTTTGTTCATTTCTTTCTTGGGGAATAAATATGATGGATTATTGATAGAATGTCTAAAAAGCCGGTGTTCAATGAATCTTATATAACTCAGTGCTGAGGCTAATTTCCAGAAGGCCGGTAAAGATATGCACGGTTTTGAATAGAGAAATAACACGAAATGGGAATATTCAAGGCGATATGAGACATTTTGTTGTTGACTAGTTATACGATACTAGTTCCATGTGACTAGGTACATGTATAATACTCAAACTTTCAGTAAACCGCAGGCTCAGGTACTATGATATGAAGTGCATGGAATGAGACATAGGAGGCTAAAGGGCCTGCGTGTGTCCGTCTGCTCCAGCTGCATGAGCTGCGCAGCCCTGACCACGGACTGCGCAGCTGAGCTGGTAGACTGCGCAGCCCTGACCGCGGACTGTGCAGCTGAGCTGGTAGACTGCACAGCAGCCCTGACCGCAGACTGTGCAGCTGAGCTGGTGAACTACTAACACTGGGTATGGATGGTTCTGTTTAATGCTGGGTATGGATAGTTCTGTGTAACACTGAGTATGGATAGTTCTGTGTAACACTGGGTTGTGGATAGTTCTGTGTAACACTGGGTATGAATAGTTCTGTGTAACACTGGGTATGAATAGTTCTGCGTAACACTGGGTATGGATAGTTCTGTGTAACACTGTGTATGGGTGGGATATGATCATGCTAAAATGGGGGATCAGCATTGGCTATTTCCCTGAGTCAACGTTTGTCCACCTCTCTGTCCCCAGGACAGACAGGAGGGGGAGGATCGATATTTACAGAGTTAAAAATTCCCCTTTCCCCACTGCCTTTTTATGTTTCATAAACCGGACAAGCTCTGATAATACAACAGTCACACAGGCTAAATTTTCCTGTTTCTTATTTTTGTCCTCGAGTAAAAAATAATAAGTGGGTAAATAGTTTTGCAGTGTGGGAGATGGGTGCGAGGAGTTTGTTTGCGGGCAAGGGGATGGGCAATATGTGTATGTATTTCTGCCGTTTTTTCTAGGTATGTGGAAGCTGACAGTTCAAAAAGTCAGTCTTAAAATCAAGGTGGGTGAAAGTGATTAAACGTATAGGAGCGTAATTCTGAACGCACATTGCTGCTGTTACCATGGCATAGTGTGATGTCATCACCAGGCATTATGGAAGCGGTGATGGGCGGTCAGGTGGGGTCACCTCTGAGAGGCGTGGTCTCTCTGTGGGCGGGATAAAGGGCCCTTTCTTCCTGTGCTGCGCCCCCGTGAGGTGCCAACAGCCCCCCACCCGCCAAACGCTGAGAGGCGGCCCCCAAACTTCCGTTTTTAGTCTTTGGGCTTCTTGGTCCTGGGCCTCGCACCCCCGCCTGTTTCTGTGCGGTGTCCCGCATGCTGCTGAACGGGCCGTTTCCGCCGGTAACCGTTCCCCCGCCGTCGTCGCTGTCTGTCTGACGCCGTCCGGAAAGCGCCACCTTCCCACGACTCCGCCCACTGGGGACCCTCCCTTCCTCGGTTTTTGCGGGAATGAAAGAGGGGCTTTGTTGGAGGTGTTTTCTCTCTCCCTCCTCCGCTGTGCAGAGAGGGGGTGGGGGGCAGGGTTTGGGGGGGAAGGCAGAGGGGATTTAAGGCAGCGCCAGCCTGGGGGCTGCAGAGTTGTGGACTGAGGGTTCTCTGGCACCATGTGTAGGACTGTGCTGCTGTCTCTTGCCCTCTTTGCTGCCCTCTATCTCACAGACGGGGCGCTGCAGGCCAGAAAGGCACAGAAGACTAAGAGCTCCCGTAATCCGGCAACTGTTGCCGCGGATGCAACTGTTGCCGTGGATGCACCTGCTGAGCGTGGCGGAGTCCCCGTTCCAGGTAAGGGCCAGATTATATTGGGTCAGAGACGGGATCGAAGGTCAGTGGAGGAGGTGGATTCTCAGTGCTAATCTGTCTTCATCTTGCTTTCTATCACCTGTGAACCGCGAGCGTTTATAATGGCTCATAGGCCCCTGGGTGGCTCATGCTGTAGTGTGTGTATGTGTGGTCCGGTTCAGAATCAGGACCTCACCCGTGATTACTGTGGCTCACAGCTCCACAGAGCAGCCCATATTGGGCCCGGCATTGCCCAGGGAGGAAGGCAATGTAGGACATCCAGCAGGACATCCGTGCCTCATTGCACACCAGAAACCCACTGTGGCCAACTGGGCACCCGTCGTCCACACGAGATGCTCATGAAGTGTCCTCCTCTCGGGCAATGCCTGTGAACATAACTGGGGAACTGGGGAACTGGAGTGTGTGTCTGAGCATAGTATGTGTGTGTGTGTGTGTGTGCTTGAGAGAATAGTGTGTTTCTGAGCATAGTGTGTGTGTGAGTATAGTGTGTGTGAGCATTGTGTGCGTGTGTGTGAGAGAGAGAGAGAGAGAGAGAGAATAGTGTGTTTCTGAGCATAGTGTGTGCGTGAGCATTGTGTGTGTGTCTGAGTATAGTGTGTGTGTCTGAGCATAGTGTATTTCTGAGCATAGTGTGTATCTGAGTATAGTGTGTGTGAGCATAGCATGTTTTTGAGCATTGTGTGTGTGTGTCTGAGCATAGTGTGTATCTGAGTATAGTGTGTGTGAGCATAGTGTGTTTCTGAGCATTGTGTGTGTGTGTGTGTGTGTGTGTCTGAGCATAGTGTGTGAGCATAGTGTGTTTCTGAGCATTGTGTGTGTGTGTGTCTGAGCATAGTGTGTATCTAAGTATAGTGTGTGTGAGCATAGTGTGTTTCTGAGCATTGTGTGTGTGTGTGTGTCTGAGCATAGTGTGTATCTGAGTATAGTGTGTGTGAGCATAGTGTGTTTCTGAGCATTGTGTGTGTGTGTGTCTGAGCATTATGTGTATCTGAGTATAGTGTGTGTGAGCATAGTGTGTTTCTGAGCATTGTGTGTGTGTCTGAGCATAGTGTGTGTGTGAGCATAGTGTGTTTCTGAGCCTTGTGTGTGTGTGTGTGTGTGTGAGCATAGTGTGTTTCTGAGCCTTGTGTGTGTGTGTGTGTGTGTATGTTTCTGAGCATAGTGTGTGTGTGAGCATAGTGTGTTTCTGAGCCTTGTGTGTGTGTGTGTGTGTGTGTGTGTGTGTGTGTGTTTCTGAGCATAGTGTGTGTGTGAGCATAGTGTGTTTCTGAGGCTTGTGTGTGTGTGAGAGAGAGAACAGTGTGTTACTGAGCATAGTGTGTGTGTGAGCATAGTGTGTTTCTGAGGCTTGTGTGTGTGTGAGAGAGAGAACAGTGTGTTACTGAGCATAGTGTGTGTGTGAGCATAGTGTGTTTCTGAGGCTTGTGTGTGTGTGAGAGAGAGAACAGTGTGTTACTGAGCATAGTGTCTGTCTGAGCATTGTGTGTGTCTTTACTCCCCCACTGTGACATAAGAAGGTGAACCAATGAACTTGGTTTGCAAATGTATTTAACCATGTTCAACCTGGGAGAAAATATTAATTTTCACAGGAATGTTAAAGTTATCATTTGTTGTGTATTGTGTGTCCATTTTGTGTGTGTCTTGTGTTTGTGTGTAGTGCAAAAGTGTACTGTTATTCGACCCTTACTTGTGAATACAATGTTATCGTGCTTGTGTGTGTGTGTGTGTGCATGTGTGTATGTGTGTATGTGTGTGTGTGTGTGTGCATGTGTGTGCGTGTGTGTGCGTGTGTGTTTGTGTGTGTGTGTGTGTTTGTGTTTGTGTGCGTGTGTGTATGTTTATGTGTGTGTGTTTGTGTGTTTGTGTGTGTGTGTGTTTATGTGTGTGTGTGTGTCTTTATGTGTGTGTGTTTGTGTGTGTGTGTGTGTGTGTTTGTGTGTGTGTTTATGTGTTTGTGTGTGTGTGTGTGTGTGTTTATGTGTGTGTGTGTGTGTGTCTTTATGTGTGTGTGTTTGTGTGTTTGTGTGTGTGTGTGTTTGTGTGTGTGTTTATGTGTGTGTGTGTGTTTGTGTGCGTGTGTGTATGTTTATGTGTGTGTGTGTTTGTGTGTTTGTGTGTGTGTGTGTGTTTATGTGTGTGTGTGTGTGTGTGTCTTTATGTGTGTGTGTTTGTGTCTGTGTGTTTGTGTGTGTCTTTATGTATGTGTGTTTGTGTGTTTGTGTGTGTGTGTGTGTGTTATAGGGCGCAGCAGAGGGCGTGGCAGGGGGAAATGTGTGGTCGATGGTCTGTCTCACCAGGAGGGGGCGCTGTGGTCTCCTCAGCCCTGCTCAGTGTGTCTCTGTGAGAGAGGAGCCGTCACCTGTGAACCTCTTCCCTGTTCCAACACAGGTACCAAACTCACCTGTGAACCTATTCCCTGTGCTAACACAAGTACCAAACTCACCTGTGAGACTCTTCTCAGTGCTAACACAGGTACCAAACTCACCAGTGAGACTCTTCTCTGTGCTAACACAGGTACCAAACTCACCTGTGAGACTCTTCCCTGTCCTAACACAGCTACCAAACTCACCTGCGAGACTCTTCCCAGTCCTAACACAGGTACCAAACTCACCTGCGAGACTCTTCCCTGTCCTAACACAGGTACACAACAATCTGCTGACCTCTCCCCTGTTCTGACAGAGTTCAAAACTCACCTGCAAGCCTAACACAGGTAAAGGAGTCAGCATTCTGACTATGCACACAGGATCAAAGGTAGGAGTTGACCATCTGGTTACTTTACAGAATCTGCGCCCCTTGCCTGACATACGCCCTTTAACCTCTGACCTTTCAGCCAGACGCCGGAATTCGTCTCCGGGTCACAGGGACAGGATGTCGCCTGGACGTTCGACCAGGAGGGCGTGGAAACCCTCCAGATTCAGACCCGTGAGTGATCACGAGCAGAGCCAGTTATAAGAGTAACTGCCGCCACGGGGGGTATGAGCGATCTTTCGTTTGTTTATTCTTCAGTCATGCCTGATGCGTTAGTCAACAACCACGCATCAGAGGCCAGATGAAAGGGTTTCTGGGAAAGAGCTTTGTCACCGATATCTACTGGGAGTTCATCAGACAGCCAATCAGCAACGATTCGTACAGCTTCCATGTGATCAGGTGATTTGTTTTTTCAATCACATGCAAGTTGCGAGGCCTTGCTCCTGATTGGCCGTCTTATCAGCACCCAACCGATATCAGTGGTGTTTCTTTTTCCTGGAAGCATTTCACACGGCCTCTGGCGTTGTTAGGTATTAACCGCCGCATTAGGTATTAAAGAAGAAGAAGTTGAAAGATCGCTTATACGCCCCACGATGACGGTTCTTCTTATAGCACTTAAAAAGACTGCGATTTGATGTAACGTGCAGCCCTACCAATTGATGTGTTCTTCAGCTGATCAATTGATTGATTGATTGATAGATAGATTTGCTGATTTATCAGTTGAAGATTGTTCAACTGTTGAGTTGTTGGATTCACTGTTGATTAATTAACTGAGGTGACAGTGGCACCTGTTCCTTTTGCTTCAGATAGTCGTAGCCTCATCCAAGTCAATTTGTTAGTTTATTAGTTCATGTAATTAATTTCAGTTATGAATTATTGGTATAGCTTTAGTCAGCAGACAGATGTGTTCGTGTTGCTTGATTTAACGCTTCTTCTCACTCAGCGCCATGTTGGCTCAGCAGTTTCGGCGCGGAGCTGAGAGTTTCTCACCGTCTCTGTGAATCTGTTCGCCAGCTGGCTCAGGCGCTGTCGGCCGCGAGGCGCGTAACGAGAGCGTTCAGGGAGGCGGAGGAGGAGGAGAGCCCGTCTTTTATAGAGGGAGGGGGGCGAGAAAATGAGACGATGGCGAAGGAGGGGAAGTTTAACAGGGACAGGAATGAGCTTGTGGGGGATTCTGAAGATGAAGATGAGGATGAGGATGATGGTGATGATGATGATGATGATGATGATGTTGATGATGACAAGGATGACGACGACGATGACGATGATGAAGACGACGATGACGATGATGATGATGATGATGATGATGATGATGGTGATGAGGCGTTGGTTGTGGAGGGAGGTGGCGAATACGGGGCAGGCAGTCACCCCGCTGCTGGAGCCCACTCCTTAGCTCCGCCCGCTGAGGGGCGGGGCCTGACAGAGTCCATGCCCATTGGCTGTCTGCTGTCGGAGTCTGTAATCGCCTGCAGGAAGGCCGGCCTGACGCACATGCCCATCCTCACAGACCCCAACATCAGAGTGCTCTACCTGTCAAGTGAGTGGCCCGGAAATGATCAGAATGATGGAGAGCTCAGATTGGAGTTTAGACGAGAGTTGGAGTTGAGATTAGACTGCTGTATTACAATGCTGGATTAGAGCATCAGATTAAAGTGCTGGATTAGAGCAGTGTAGCAAATCAGAGCCCTGTATTACAGTGACAAATGAGATCAGTGTGGGGATGGGGATGATCGGGATACAGTCTCAGTCCTGTAATCGGTGCAGATGACAGTCTCTTCATATTGAGGGGATCCAGACCCTGGCTGTTTTTTCTCCCGCCCAGAGAACAAGATCCGGCACGTCCCCCCCGAGAGCCTGGCTGGCCTCCCCAACCTGGAGTGGCTGGACCTCAGTGAGAACAAGCTGACTGACTCTTCACTGAGCCCAGACCTGTTCAACGTAAGAGCGCAATGTAGTGCACACACATACACACGTGCGCACACACACACACCCA